>PVJS01028095.1:0-25752 GCA_004027185.1 Glis glis
ACGAAGTTGCGGAGGGCCTCACTAAGGAGAGAGAGAGAGAGAGAGAGAGAGAGAGAGAGAGAGAGAGAAAGAGACAGGGAGAGAGAGAGAGCGAGAGAGCTGAGGCTGGCCGCGAACCCGGATCCTCCGGTCTCTGTCTCCAAAGTACTGGAATTACAAGCGTGCGCCACCACGCCTGGCCCTCAACTATGTGTCTTTTTTAATGACGCCATAAAAATTTACTTCTAACATGGGTAGGCTGTTAGACCATTACATGGTCTGCGGCTGATGAAGTTAAGGCTTTCTCTGTGGCCCACCCGCTTGTCTTCCAGCGCCCTTTTCCTCAAACGGAGATGCCCATAGCTAGTATATTCCTTTACATACAAAACCCTGAACAAACTAAGCCACTCCAAACACAGGCTGCTTGGCCCTGAGTTTCCTCGCATCTGTGGTCTTTGAGTCCAGAAATACCAAGGTGCCTCCCTGGGCAGCTCATTCCATGTCTCACCCACTTGGAGAGAAATTGTCTGTCCCCGCTGAGAGGTTGGGGGGTGGACATTATTTTTAGGGACTATTTTTCTCTTCAGAGTAAAGATGATTTCCAGCCTGGCATGGTGGTGCATGCCTGTAATCCCAGTACTTGGGAGGCTGAGACAGGAGGATCGCAGGTTCATAGCCAGCCTCAGCAACTTAGCGAGGTCCTCTGCAACTTAGTGAGACCCTGTTTCAAAATAAAAAAATAAAATAGGGCTTGGAGCATAGCTTAGAGGTAGAATATGCCTGGGTTCAGTCCCTAGTTCTAAAAAGAAGGAAAAAAAAGGCTGATTTCCTGGTATTTTTGTTTTATTTATCATTCTGTCCTGTCCTCATTTGACATTCAAAGTAGATGCCCTCCTATGAGATTTCCAGAAGAGGAATAGATGGGTTGAGAGAAGAAAATTGATTTGTTTGGGCCCTTTTGCCCATGGATACTCCAAAATTTTCAGTTTTTTTTTAAGAGAGTTCATTTGCCTGAAAATTTTTTTTGTGTGTGTGTGTGTGTGGTACTAGGGATGGAACCCAGAAACATTCTACCTCCGAGCTACACCCCAGCCCTATTTTTTATTCTCTATTTTGAATCAGGGTCTCACTAAGTTGCGGGGGGCCTCACTAAGTAGCTGAGGCTGGCGGCAAATCTGTGATCCTCCTGTCTCAGCCTCCCAATTACTGGGATTACAAGTGTGCGCCACCATGCCCGGCTTTGCCTGAAGCTTTTAATATTTTGTCTTTTGCTCCCAATGCTGAAGTCTGTGGCCTTCAAGGAAGAAATTATCTCAGACTTGCATTTAGCAGATGCAAAGTTGCCACTTGATTATTTTTCCCCTTTATTGACATTTCCTAGAACCCCTTTTTGAGGTAGATAGAAGGAATAAAATAAATAGGTAGTGTTGGGTAGTTAGAGATGAGCAGGGCAGGGAAAGAAATGGGAGAGGAAATATCTGGCCAGCATTCCCGAGAAGAGATATGGAGATTGCCCCACCCGGCTGTGGTCAGAGACTTCCAGCCCATTCCACAGCAGCTTTAGACACCAGTGGGAAATTCCAACATGGCGAATTTAGCACAGTTGCACTAAGCTGTGGTGTGAAACCCAAAAGTAACCACCCCAAATTACTATGCATGAGGAGGAGTGGGATTTCTGGACAGTATAAAAACTCACCAGGTGGCAGACTCATCTCTGTGACCCTCCCAGTGAACCCACCCAATAAAACCCTTCATGCTCACCCAGTGTCCCCCGAATGAAATCTTTCTTTTGGGGTGACAAGAACCAAGGAAACTCACTGCCCTGTGACAGTAGAAAGGAGACGGGAAGGGAGAACAAGGAAAATGTAACTTTAATGAGGAAGCTTGTGGCAAGACTTGTTAGACCAGAAAGTTTCTGAGAAATTTACAAGTGACCCTGAGCACTGTTAATCATCCTTAGGAGAGTGTCTGTTGATCAGACAAGAGGACACACAAAAGAGGAATCTCCTCCGGCATCACCCAAGAGGGCAATGGCTGAGGCACTGTTGGCTGTCCTTAAAGAGTTTAAACAAAATGAATACCTGTTGATAAGATAGTGAAGGTCAGGACCCGGAAGATGACCAGAACACCCTAAATCACATACCTCCTCCTGCCCACCCCTCACAAGAGTCCCCTCTAAGAAGGAGCCCTGAACTACCAAAGGTCCTCTCTCACTTTTGGGGGTGGCCCATATTCTACCTTGAATGTGTATTTCTGGCTTTCCTAAATAAATCTCTATGTCTCTGACTGGTGCGTGCTGAAATTCTTTTCCTTCACATGAGCCAAGGATCCTGATCCTGAGTTGAGGAATCATCCCTTCCCCTACGACAATCTCACTTGAACACAGAGGCCATCTATCCATTGTTCACCACTGCTAATAGTCATTGGACTGGCACTTGGGTGACCTGTGGGGATATATAGGTCAGCTCTGGGCCATGCAAGACTCTGGTCACAGGACCTCTTGACCAGTCTCCCTCAGCTCCCCCCATCTGCTACTGCTGTCCTCCTTTTTACAAAGAGATACACTGAATATTTATCTACATAGACATTAAAGATACAGCATGGTTTTAAAACAACAACAACACCATCACCAAAAGTCCAGTGGAAAGACTAGACACAAACTAAGACAGACTTTATAATAAATAAATAAGTAAAAGGCAAAGAGTTAATATTCCTACTGTAAAATGTAAATTGTAAAATGTTTACTTTTCACTAAAATTAAGTGGGTATCCCATCAGAAAACTTGATAGAGAGCAGGACTATTAAGTCATGAAAGAAGGAGGAAATTAGCTATGGTCTTTTCAATAACCATGAAAAGATAAGGATATTCCAACTTAATCAGTGAAATGCACATCTTTTTTAAATTTAAATTTAAAAATTTGTTTCAACAATTTCAGCTTGGCAAAGGTAAAAAGGAATGGTGAGTCCTATTGTAGACAAGAACTAGAAAAGATAGGCAATTCTACACGCTTGTTAGAAATGGATTTCAGGGAAGCTGCAAATAAAAACTCATGAAATCAAAAGTAACTCAGCAAGGCAATTTACTGCTGCCCAGAAGGGTGGGAGCACACGGGGCAGGCGGTCCACTCAGCCTTTTATCTCCTAACGCAAAGGCCACTACGCCTGTCTACATTGGCTGGGGTTCCACTTTTACAATCTAATCCAGTTGGCTAGTTTTTACTGGGCAGGTTTTACAAAAGGAGAAACATGAAACCAGTACATCTGGGAGTGGAATTTATAGACTCTGTACAAAAGTTACAAAATGGATACCTAAGCTACAGTTACAAAATAGAAGCCTGCCAGTTTCTATGTGATCTTGTAACTTTGATAGAAAAGATTGTTTTTCTTTCTTACACCCTGTTTGAGGATGGTAAATGGATATAACCAATCAGGAGGCAATGACTCAAATTGTACCTGGGCTCAGAACCACCATTTCTGCAAATCTTCATTTCTTTGTGTGGAGAAATATCCTCTCCATATCGCTGAGTGGAAAAACAGCCGAAACAGCATGATTCTATTCATCTAAAGTTGCAAATAACTGGGCATGGTGGCACAGACTTGTAATCCCAGTACTTGGGAGACTGAGACAGGAGGATCCCAGGTTCAAGGATAGCCCCAGCAAGTAGTGAGACTCATCAACCTAGCGAGACCTTGTTTCAAAATAAAAACAAAATAGGACTTGGGGTGTAGTTCAGAGGTAGAATGCCCTGGGGTTCAATCCCCAGTACCACACACACAAAAATAAATAAATAAAATTGCACATAGTGTACAGTTATATCTGTACAACGTAGGAGCTGAGGAAGAGTTTACAGAGATGGTCATAGTAGTTCTGGCAGGTGGGATTCAAGGGTGTCTTGTTCTTACCCATCAAGTCTGAGGGACCAGCCTGTCCCCAATCCATCCTCTCTCAGCTCCTTGACAATGGCCACAGTCCTTCCCTTCTATTTCTGGCTGAACTGGATTCTTATTCACAGTATGAAGGAGGTTGGGTAGCGCCGCCTTTCAAAGGCACACAAAGGAAATTTTACCCACTGAGGAGAGAAAAGTCACTCATTTTATTATCAAAGAGCCACCATCTTGGGAACCTGGAGAAGCTTCTGGGCCTGGGATGCCCTGAGAAAGCAAAAACAGGGTTGCTTATGTGGAGTTTCAATATCTTTTTGTTTTTCTTTCTGGAGCATTGATCTCTACCTCTTACCCCTTTATATGGTAGGAGAATCTTTTTCTTTCTGAGAATACAAGCTTTACATAAGCAAGTCAGCCAAACCACAGTAAGTCCTCTACCAGATGGTGTCCTTGCCCCCAGCTGCCCTTGAACCTCCCTGATTCTGATGGGCCAGTGGTTGGGGCATATAACAAGCCAAGCGTGTGGGCTGCCTGGGTGCGGGTGGGGGTGGAGGTTTCCTCTGCTTTTCATTCTATTTTCTTGGAAAGAGTTGAGCTTTAATATGTGCCTGGATGGAAATTTTTATGAATAAGAAAAATGAGAATTTACTTTAGAAAATCAGTTTTAAGCTCTGTTCTCCCCTGGACCCAATATTCAATATTCTTCTAAGACAAAGAGGAAAAAAAAAAGAGCAATCCTTGGATTTTCTCTGGAGACAGTGACAACTGATAGTACATGGTCTTTTCTTCTGCTCGGGCTGGAACCCCACGGCCCAGGCAGATGTAAGCAAAGCTGGTGGACAGGGACCCTGGTGACCTTGGAAAGGGACAACGTTGCCCCAAGCAGACCCAGAATATTGCTTTGTCTTTTTTAAAAGAAGGCAGAGATTGTTTGTGTGTGTGTGTGTGTGTGTGTGTGTGTGTGTGGTACTGGGGATGGAACCGAGGGCCTTCTACCTCTGGGCTACACCCCCAGACCTATTTTATTTTTTATTTGGAAACAGGGTCTCACTAAGTTGCTGAGGGCCTCAATAAGTTGCTGAGGTTGGCTTTGAACCTGTGATCCTCCTGTCTCAGCCTCCCAAGTACTGGGATTACAAGTGTGAGCCACCACGCCTGGCTTCAGAGATGGGGTTTTGATGTCAACTCTCCCAATACATATAAATGGGCAACCGGTTGGAATACTTAAAAGATGTTGCATGACCAAATGAACTAGAGCAGCAGCGACCCTAGAGATCATCTTGACTCGTTTTAGAGATGGGTGGCTGAGGTCTAGAGGAAGAAACAACGTACCCAGCATGTTATCAAGAGTTGGACCCAGCCAAGCATGGTGGTGCACACCTGTAATCCCAGTACTTGGGAGACTGAGACAGGAGGATCGCAGGCTTGTGGCCAGCTTCAGCAATTTAGCAAGGTCTTCCCACAACTTAGTGAGACCCGGTTTCAAAATAAAAAATAAAATAGGGCTGGGGGTGTAGCTCAGAGGTAGAATGCCTCTGGGTTCAATCCCCAGTAACGCGCACACACGCACACACACACACACACACACACACACACACACACACACACAGGAGCTGGACCCAAGTCTAGACCTGCAGACTTGTGGTTCAGTTTTATTAATTGGCATCAACTAGTAGCTCTTTCAAGTAAACCAAAAATATTTAGTGTTCTTCCCTCCCTCTCTCTGCCTCTTTCTCTCTCTCTCCCTCTTGCCTTCCCTCCTTTCTTTCAGCTATTCATGCATTCATGTGTATCTCTTCGTCATTATTTTCTAGGCAGTTTTGAATTCCTCTGATGCAGAAGTTATTACAGAGAATGCTTCTTACTTCCAAGTAGTTCAGACTTTTGGAGGCATGCTTTTATGATGTATTTTTAGTTGTCTTGACTGTCTTGGCTCAGGAAATTTGACTTGGGCATTTCCACATTTTATATTTTATTGAGATTTTCTTTGAAGTCAAACATAAAAGATCAATTTTTGATCAAGGCCAAATTAAAATAATGTTTTTTATTGGTAAGACATTGGGTTTTTATTTATGTGCTAAATCCAACTTGTTGGTTGTAATAATATTCCAATTCTCCATGTCTTTTATTTTTTGTTTTATTAGAACTTTCAAATTTGGAAATAGATATATTAAAGTGCTTCACTACACGGTTATATGCATATGTGTGCACTTCAAGTTCTTATATTTTTAGCTTTTGTTTTGTGTACCTTGTAACTATATTACTTGGGATATTAAAATTTATAGCTGTTCTAGTTTCTTCAAATATATAATTTACCATATTGGAATGTCTCATAACTCTAGTGCTTTGACTTCAAATTCAACTTTGCCTGGTGTTCATATAGCTCTCTCCTCCTTCTCTTTGGGGTGCATCTATTTGTTATCTCTTTGTCCACCCCTTTATTTTCTTTAAGTATGTCATTATTCTAAATAAACTACCATGCTTATTATAAAAATTTATACATACAGAAAAATGTGAGGAAGAAGTAACAAATTACAAAAAGTTCTACTACCTAAAAGAATTGATAACATTTGGTTGGCACCATTCCAGATATTTTTCTATGCAGAGAAAGAACAAAGGATTTAGAGAAAGACAGAGACAGAAGCAAAGAGAAAGATAGGAAGAGGCACTGAACCAGATGAAAACAATTGTGTCAAATAGTGTCATAGTGTATGTAACATATTTTTAAAATAAATACTACATTTAATATCATTAAATTTAATTCAATTCAGTACGGGGGCTTGAACCCAGGGGTGCCTTACCATTGAGCTACACCCCTTTTCATTTTTTATTTCGAGACAGGGTCTCACTAAATTGCCCTAGTTGGCCTCAAACTTGCAGTCCTCCTGCCTTAGCCTCCCAAGTAGCTAGTACATTTAATTTGAAGTGAATTTATTTATTTATTTATTTATTTATTTTTGTGGTACTAGGGATTGAACCCAGGGGCACTCTACCCCGAACCACATTACCACCCTATTTTATTTCATTTTATTTTAGTACTGGGGATTGAACCCAGAGGCATTCCAACCCTATTTTATTTGTATTATGAAACAGAGTCTTGCTAGATTGATGAGAGTCTCACTACTTGCTGAGGCTGTCCTCAAACCTGCGATCCTCTGGGATTACTGGGATTACAGGCATGTGCCACCATGCCCCGCCTATTTTATTATTTTTTTTATTTTGAAACAGGGTCTCACTAAGTTGCTGAGGGCCTCACTAAGTTGCTAAGACTGGCTGTGAACCTGTGATCCTCCTGTCTCATCCTCCTAAGAACTGGGATTACAGGCGTGTACTCGGCTTTAAGTGAATTTAACACAGACAAAAACTTAGGTCAAATCATACTTCACATAATTGTTCCTTCCTAAAAGGGAAATAAATTCATAGAAGATGCCACCAAATTTAAGGGAATTTAAGAATTCATTAATTCAAGGATTCATTGTGGGTTTTTAAATGAACATGTTTTTCCATATAGACAGGATTGATTGATTATATACTAGTAAAGATAAGGGATTTACATGTAGATACATCCTCCATCTTGTCCTCTTCTTCCTCCCAATTTTGATGTCCATGTTATTCTAACTTTTTCAGAGTTTACAGCATTTCATTGTGCATTCTGAAACCATAATTATCTTGGGTGATTAACAGTATTCCTATACCTGAGTGGATTCTGTCCTCCCCATCAGGCCTATGTCTATGGCTTCAGAGTAACAGGATTTCTGCTGTGATTAGCCCTTTAGTTAACAAGATTTCCCCCATTGCATAGATTTTTTTTTTTTCAAAAGGGCTTGTGTGTTTTCTGAGTCCTTTCATGCCTGAGAATGTGAGCTCTTGCCTTTCCACTCACTCTTTGGCTGGGGACAGTCCGCCTGGATCATACTCTTTTTCATTCTAGACATTTCTCCTTTGTTCTGGCACTGAATGCTACTGGAAAGACATCTGAAACCTACCTTATTTTTCTCCTTGTAAGTGCATTTTTTTGGTCTTGAATCTTAAATTCTAAGTTTAATGGTTTAACCAGAATGTGTCTGAAGGTTTACCATTATAGAGTTTTTCCTAATAAATGGCATGTGCTTTCCATCTTCATACTTGCCGCTAGACTCACCAATAGCTGTGGGACTTTGGAGAGATCACTAACGCTCTATGGGCCTCAATTTCTAGAACCAGAAAATGGCAGCAATATTTGTTTTAATCGCCACACAGAGTTACAGAGAAATGGGTATGAAGGCGTCCTGCAAGCTGCACAGAAGTCAGTGTTATCTCATTACTCAGGTACCAGTGAGTAGGCAGAAGGAAGTAGGTAGATAGGGCTGGAGGGCCACAGCGGAAAAACTTCATTTCCTGAGAGGTAACAGATGCTAACTAACTTCCAAAACTCCTAACGAGATCAGACCTCCCAAATGTCAAGTGATAACCATGGGCACTGTGAGGTCTGACTGTGAGGCTTGGCCGGAGGAGGTTGAGAACAAAAGAACTCCGGCAGTGGCGGGAAAAGGCTCCTAACCATACCCCTGCCCCCAGTCCCATAAATCTACCTGTCCTGGCCTGTGGTTAAACTCACCAATTGCAGGAATACACGACTGGTTCTGCTCTCCCTCCCTTCTAGTGCCCCATAAAAGGCCCCTACTCTATAAGGAAGGGGCTTCTGATTCTCATGGACTCTTTCTCCCCATCAGTTGCCTCCTCCTAGTTTTTATCCCAGAATAAAATCTGTTCCTGCTGTTGAGCTGCGTCCTCCTTGTCCTCATATTATCCAACAATAACTACATTAAATGCCTCCTGAGAGTGACCAGAGCGTCACAAAACTCCAGTTGTTCCTCCTGATAAATAATCCCTGGAGATTTCCCGGAGAGTTCAGGAAACAGCGTCTGAAACCCCAACAGAGAGGAGACTCAAAGAAGGACTCTATGCAAATACACTGTGCAAATCCCAGGAAACTGCCTCTGAGACCCCAACTGGAAAAGGAAGCTCAGAAGTATATAAACCCCTAGACCAGCCACTCTAGTCAGGTTTTCCCACTCGGGTACCCTCCCTTTTGAGAGCTTTCCTCTCTCCCGAAGGTCACATTGGCTTTGAGAGGAAGTGGTGTGTAATTGACGGCACTCAGCCTGGGTAACTCTTGGGTAGGAACCAGAAGGCCTCCTCTGGACATCAAGGCCGACCGAGGCCCCTAGGGGTGGCCTGCACCTCTCTTTGGCAGATTGCATGGACTTTGAGAGAAAGCAGTTTGTAATTGATGGTGCGTGGCTTTGGCTACTCCCAAGTAGTGTCCACAAGGCAGCTGGACTCCAGGATCCCCACTTCCCGCAAGGGTGTTCTGCCTCTTTTTCCCCTTCCCCTTTCTCTTTACAATAAACTCTCTGCTCGCCTTTCTGTTGTCTGCGAGTGTCATTCTTCGCACTTCGTAGACAAGAACCCCGGAAAGGAAAACGTCCATTTCACCAGGAGGCGTTAAGCCAGTGTTTTCATTGCACCCCCTCTGCCCTCCAGTTCCATTAAAATCAACTCAGAATTTCCCCAGTGGTGATTTAGCTTCTCGATTATCCAGAAGCCTGACTTTCCCCTTGCTTTTGCTGGCGGATCTGGGCTGGTTTTTTTCAATCATAAACTGACCACAAGTTGTAAACATGTTTAAGTTCATTAACTTCCACAGGAGAAATTGGTAGGGGATTAAGTTGAACAAACCCCAACCTGAGGATAGACTATGCATCTCAGGAGGTTTTAGCCATTCTTGCAATGCTTCCTTCAGGTGCAATCCATGGTAGATGATTTGTAGAGACTGTTGGATCAGGGTGATTATGTTGGTTCAGGTGCTCTGGGCAGTGTTTCTCAAAGTGGGTTCCCTTGAGATACTCAGTGATCAAGGGTCTGTTCCCAGGTCACCTCCCTTTGGGAAGTGGCCACATTTGTATACTGTCTCATCCTCATACCGATGACCAGGGAACATTTAGCCTTTTAAAAGCTCTGAGAAGCCAGGTGTGGTGATGGACTCCTGTAATCCCAGTACTTGGGAGGCTGAGACAGGAGGACTGCATGTTTGAGGCGAGTGTGCGGTAACTTAGCAAGACTCTGTTTTAAAATAAAAAATGAAAAAATAGGGCTGGGGTGAAGCTCAGAGGTAGAGCACCCCTGGGTTCAGTTCCCAGTACCATAAATAAATAAAAACAAAAGCTCTGAGAGGCCTCACAGTCAAAAGACATAGTATTTGACCTAGTATTTTCCAAACTTACTTCACCATGGAACTTCAGTCCTTATTTTGGCCTAAGAGCTGCCACAGGGAGCGGGAGGTGACTGTTGAGGGAGTGGAGGTCACGTTCATGTGCAGGACTTGACTGCCACAGCCAAGTCCACTCAACATCAGTCTTGGGCTGGCATATCCGGCCTTGGGTCTCAGTGAGCATGAGATCACAGTCTATCCAGAGATGCAGAGGTGGGACTGGGTAGGCATCCTCAACTGTGCAGGGCTGCCTCTGGCTACAAGGAGTCTCCCAGGAGGGAGGATCCCCAGGGAAGAGTTTGAGCCCCAAGGAGATGATCCTCATGGAGGGAAATGCTGAGGGTGGGCAAGGTCTGGTGGCAGCGAAAGCTTGGAGTCAGTCTGGCCACCTGTTCAAAGTCCACCTCCACCAAGACGGGCTCTGCAGGGTGGGCAAGTCCCTTCACTCTCTGTGTCTCATGCTACTTGTCTGAAAGGGGGTGATAAGAATAGTTCCTGCCTTGTGTGTTTGTGGGGAACTTTGCAAAAGGCCTGCCAGAGCAAGTATGCAGTATCAGCTATTATTTTTGTGCAAATTCTCTCTCTCTCTCTCTCTCTCTCTCTCTCTCTCTCTCTCTCATGTGTAGAGCTCCTTCCTTGACAGAAGCCTCCCTAGATGTTAGTCAGTCCATCGGGGAGGGGAGGGATGTGCCACTCTAGAAATGAGTACAAGATATGGTCGGGAAGCAATGCAGGCCCAGGGCTTACCCCAGCTCCCAGCTGCCCTTGTTAGACTCAGGACAGTCTCGTTCAGGTTGTCTGTGCTGTCACAGCCATTGCTGTCCTTGTGCAAAGGGCAAAGCAGCCATGCAGACTCCCTACACGCACGTGCATGCACACACGCACCCTCTCTCCTTGTGACCCTTCACCCTTCTGTGGCCCACGGAGAAGGAGAGGTGTGAGAGGGTTCCTCCTGTGGGATCTGGGAGCTAGGGCTGAGCAAAACCGCAGGACCTGAGGGCCATGTGTACTGGACCTGAGCTTGCAGAAACCTACCGTTAGAATCTTTGGATTAGGGCCGTTAGGCCTCCAAACAGATCCTCTCTGCCCAGGGCAGGGTAAAGGTGTACACATTATCACTAGGGCTTGGGGCCTGGGCTAACAGTTTGCTGGGTGGATAAATGCTGATGGATGGCACACAAGAGTCAGCAATGTGGACGCCCAGGAGGTCAGAGCCAGGTGGAAGGCCCCAGTGGAGATTGGCAGCACTGAGACCTAGAAGAGACTACTGCGGGTGTGTGGCACCGGTGGACCCCCTGGCCACACCCTCTCTAGCTAGGTTTGGAGTTAGGAGGCCAGCATTTGAGTTTCAGCCGTGCAGTTGTTTCTAGGGGGAAGCTTAACCCGATGGGTAAACTGAGGCCACAGATCAGTTGGAAAGGCCTGCCATGCTCTAGGGCCCCAGGGATCACTCACTTAGATAAAGTCCTGGTTTTTCTGGTTCTTTGCTGCTGGAAGCATCCTGGCCAGTGAGCACCAAGGAGCCCTGTGAGGATTGAGGTGGGGTGAGAGGAGGCCTCAGCGGGGGGTGATGAAGGTGAAGGACGCAGTGCCCGAAGCCCTAGTCGCTGAGGCTCAGCTCGAGCAGCAAGGCACACAGAGGCTCTGGGCCCTGGCAGCCGCCCAGTGCATAGCGCACTGGGCCTCCCAGGGTGGATGGCGGGGCTCAGGTTTCCCTGGTGAGCAGTGGCCTGAGCCCAGCAGCCAATCTCCACAGGGCTCCTGCCCACACCTCCCTCTGGGGCCTGCTCCCTCCCACGTCCCTCCTGACAGGCCTGGTCAGATGACCCCACAGAGTGCTAAATACCACAACAACAGAGGCCCAGGGACAGGGGACTGGGGCCATGGTTCTGCAACCCCTCCCCATGCAGAACAGATGAGGCCTCTCTGCATGCTACAGGCCACAGCCACAGGCCAGTGGCTTGGCCAGGTCCCTGTGTCCTGTGGCCCTTGCTGCTACCCCCAAGGGGCTCAGAGCTCAGGTTTCTTCTGCTCCCAGGGACAGCAGAGGGAGGACTTGGTGAAGGCCAGGATGCCCCACTCCATGAGATGCTAAAGGCGGGGCTGTTTCCTGGGAGCCCTCTCCTCTGCCCCCACTCTGCATGCCTCTCCTCGCTCCCTCTTCACCCCCCCTCCTTTTTTTCGGTACTGGGGATTGAACCCAGGGGCATTCTACCTCCGAGCTACACTCCCAGCCCTATTTTTATTCTTTATTTTGAAACAGGGTCTCACTAAGTTGCAGAGGGCCTCACTAAGTTCACCCCCCTTTTCTTATCACTGTTTCCTCTTCCATGTATGGCAAGGAAATCTAAGACCCAATATCTCCTTTCCTGTCCTTCCCCAGGACAGATGTCCCCCATACCCCCGGAGCTCTCTCTGTGGCCCCAAGGGGATGGACTCATTATAGTGACAAACACCCTCTTTTGCTCTGGGGCCCAGGGGGCTGCCGTGGGCAGCTCTTCACGTGTCTGTTCAGGAACCCCAAGTAGAGACTGTGACATGTCCTGAGTTAGTGAGCACAGGGAAGGGCGTCTCTAACCCCCTTGCCAATCACAGCTTCTGAACCTGCGCTCCCCTCTTCCCTTCAGAACTAAACACACAAGAATGTGGCTGTGACTGCTCTTCTCATTTTTATTGCCACTTGAAAATGCCCACTGGGTATGTGGGAATGAGGCCTGGCAGGATGCTCAGGACTTGGAGTGCAGATTCAGTGTTGGAGGGGATGCCCTGGTGCAAAGAGGAATCCTGGAGGGACCTGGGCACTTACTGTGGGCACTGGGCCTTCCAGCCCCGGGATAGTGTGTTTGGGCAGGTTCTGCCTCATCACTGGTTTTTAGGGCAGATACTCAGCCAGCTGGGGACAGGGGGCAATTCATGGGTGTTTCCCCTGGCCTGGAGTGGGGAGGTGTTGGCTGCAGAGACCCACACTGTCCACATACTGCATATGGAGCAGCCTGGCTTCCTGGGAGTGTGTGGACAGCCTTGGAGCGCCACCTCAAAGACACCCAGGGGCAGTGGGGAGAGGCTGAGCCTCGCCTGGAGCATGTGCGCGGGCCAGTCCAACCAAGCAGCATACAGCGGTGGCATCAGGCACCACAGCCCAACCAGGAAAGAGACATTTATAACCTTGGGCTCGGGAGGTGTGCTAAGGCTTTGAAGCCTATCTCAGAGCCCGCCTCCGGGCAAACCACTTACTCAGAGCAGGGAGAACAGTAGCCTGGTGGGCCCACTTATACCAACCTCACAGAAGCGTATGGAAGGAATTTCTCCCCACTGGCAGATGGCTTCCTCAGAGGGCTGGGCAGATCTGCCTGGGCTCAGGGCTCTGAGCTGTGTGTGGGGACCAGAAAGTAGCCTGGGCGATGCCTGATGTATGTGGTCAGAAGGTGGCAAGGCTGGAGTGCTGCTAGCTCTCCCTTGAAGATACAGACCTTGGGGTCAGGCGATGGTCTGAGTAGGGACCCAGCACCAGACACGTGGCTGGACTAGGTACACACGTTAGGCTGGCGTGGGATGTGTGCTCCATCTTGTCTGCACCGTGGGCCTCAGCTGCTGGTGAACTCTCTCTTTGCAATCTAGAAATGTCGTCTGCGGAGGACTGTGGGTCTGAGTGTACATGGCTAGCATAGTTTGCTCTTGGTATCAGCGTGTTCCCTCATTGATTTTCTCTTGTCTTCTATTACTCAAAGGCTCCCCAAGAAGTGCATGTTCACAATACAAGTCTTGGTTCTACTCTTGCCCCTGTTTCTATAACAAGTTCAGGATCTGGAATGAGTCTGTGTGTTGGCTGCACTGAGTCTGGGCCAAACTGGCTTTGGAAGACCCTGTCTCATGACCTTCCCTTGCTCTTAATGGAAATGGTGGAATCATGAGGAGAGGAGACGCTGCAGAGCAGAGAGGTGGGCGCTTGTCTTTCACTCTGGCTGTGTTCCTGGAAAGTCTTACAGCCATTATGTACTTGTTTCTGCACTGAGCCTCCCAGACCTGACGCATTAGGGTATGTGAATGGAGTCGACAGCAAGGTTCCCGTCCCTGGAGCCTGGTGATTCTTGGGGAAGGAAAGCTGGGGTGCAGGACCCCTGCTCCCCACATGTCGTTGTTCCATTTGTGTGCCAGCTGCTGTCCAAGAAAGTGACTGTTGGCAGGAAGAAGTTGGGAGCGGATGCACGCCCTCCAATAAAGAGGGGTCACGGGGAGGGAGAGGAGTGCCCGGGCGCCATGAGGGCGGAAGCGCGGGGATGCTACGACTGTTGTCCCTTCTTCTCTGCTCTGTGGACTGTGTTCCCAGCGTCTTTCCTTGTGCTCTCAGCTGGTGGGGACAGGGATGGGGATGTCTTCAGGGAGGGCCTGTAGTCTGCCGGCTCAGAGGCTCTGTTACCCTGCACTTCCTAGCTCCGTGCCCTTGGCCTCTGTCACATTTTCACTGAGAAGAAAAGGGCAGTGTCCCTGGCTAGGGGACACTGGGGCACTGGCCAGGAAGTGGGACATTTGTTCCCACCTGCTGCCCTGGGTTTCTTTACTGCTGGCTCTGCTCTCCCTTCCTCAATTCCCAGGCCAGGAGAAGGACCGGGAGTTAGGCTACTTTTGCTGAGCGCTGTCTTGAGATGATAGTGAAAAAGGGATCAGGGCGCCACCTAGGGGAGGAAGTGTCCTCAGGCTCACAGCTGGTCCAAGCTGCCTTTTCATTCCAAGTCACCTGATATTTGAAAATTCAGAGCTTGCACTGAAAAAGAAAAAAAAAAGGGGGGATGGAAAGAAAGGAAAAAGCTAGTCATTGTTCACTTTCCTAAAAGGATTTCTCATTTACAAAGGTATTCCCATTATTCAACCCAGTAGTTAACACACTTTTTGTCCATAGAAGTGAGGAAATGGCGCTTGTGTAAAGTGAGCAAAACAGATCCCCCAGAGGACAAGATAGAGTGGATTTATACATTATTCTTGTTGTCATTTAAACTTTCCTTAAGTCCTAAAGTTGAAAAGTTAGGAGTGTTAATAGAAGGAAACTGATCTTCATGCTGTGGTTGGGTCCATCTAGAATGGAGGACACTCATTCTTGATCAAGCCCCACTTACAGGCAAATGACGTTCGCTTCTAAATCTCCATCCTGAACTCTCTGCCAAACCCGACTCCTTCACCAAGTGCCTGTTCAGCGTCTCTGCATGGATGTCTGTATTGGTTAGCTTTTCCATCTTTGTGACCAAAATACCAGGCAAGAACAACTTAGAAGAAGAAAAGTTTATTTGGCTCAGTTTCGGTCTATAGTTAGCTGAATCCAAGGCAGAAACATCAGTGGCAGGGCGTGGCAGAGGACAGCAGCTCAGGGCAGCCAAGAAGCAGAGAGACAAAAAGAGGCCAGGGACAGCCAGGTGTGGTGGCGCACACTTGTAATCCCAGTACTTGGGAGGCTGAGACAGGAGGATCACAGGTTTGCGGCCAGCTTCAACTATTTAGTGAGGCCCTATGCAACGTAGCGAGACCCTCTTTCAAAATAAAGACTAAAAAAAAAAAAAAAGGACTGGGGGTGTAGCTCAGAGGTAGAATGCCCCTGGGTTTAATTCCCAGTACCGAAAAAATAAAAATAAATAAATAAATAAAAGAGGCCAGGGACAGATACAGTCCCCAATGACCCATCTCTTCCAGTTGCATCCTACTTGTCTAGTTGCCATCAATAAATCCATTCAAATTATTAATCCGTCAACGGATCATTCCACTGATGAGATTAGAGCCCTGATTCAATTATTTTACCTCTGAACATTTTTTAGTGCTATAGTATTTTATTATAGGACAAAGACAAATGTTTTTACAATATTGTTTTCAGAGCGAGCCCTGCTCCATTAATGGTTAAAGTAATTCAGAACTAGTAATTCCCAAAGAACAGGATGCTACCTATTTTTAAGTAGCAGGATTCACAGGCAAATTCATGATCTATTTACAATACAATTATGAGGAATTGATTTTTCCTGAACTTAACTGTAATGCAATAGATTACCTTCCACTTATTTTTTCACATCTTTTCCCCATGGTGATTTGGAGACCATCTTCAAACCAGTATAAATATTTCATAAATAATATTTGGCCATTTTCTAACCAATTGAGTACATGATGCACAATAAGCCAACTCAGCAATATAAGTACTAAATTTGAATAGTGAAGACAACATGATCAACTAGGACACACAATTTTGTTTTAAATATTTCTTTGGGGAAGAAGACACCACACTTCTATTCATTAGCACCCTTTTTACAGCCCCAGGGTACTTACTTATTTATTTAATTTATTTTTCACCTCTTATGCCATCAATTCATAGGGAATAGGTTCCAGCAGCTCAGGCTCCTTTCCGCTGGCTCTCACAGTGCGCTTCCCTGGGTGGAGCAGGCTGGCGCTTCAGCTGAATCCAGGTATCTTTCTCTTTGGCTTCCTTCTTTTTCTGATCATTCTCCTTCACCCACTTCAGGAAGCTATCTCGACTCTTAGAGGGCTTAATATGCTCAATGTGCACATTAATTCTCTTGGCAAGAATCTTGCCCTTACTTTGCTTGTGTACAATACTAACTGCATGCTGGGTAACATTGTAGACTCTCCCGGGTTTGCCATGGTGACGTTTGTGAGTATTCCTTTTTGAACAGTACCCATTCCCTTAATGTCTACAATATCACCCTTCTTGTAGATTCACATATATGTGACCAAAGGGACAATTCCATGTTTTCTAAAAGGGCTAGAGAATATATATCGGGTGCCTGTCCTCTTCCCCTTTGTGTTTGTCATTTTGGCGAATTACTGGACGATGATGGTCCCAGAAGAACAGTCCCTTTGCACATTTTGGCATTGCCCAAATATGAGCTTTTCCAGAGGTCATTCCAAACCATAACATCACCTGACTGGACCACTGACCTTCCCCAAACCTGCTCCACCTGCAGCTTTCTCTATCTCAGGAGCTAAGAGAAAAAGCCAACTCTGCCAATTCACAGCCAATCAATCTGGAAATCGCAAGGGTCTAGAATATGACCACTGCTCATCACCCCAGTGCACACTTCTGGATCCGAGATACCAGCCTCTCTTGGCCTGGGTTACTGCAATAGCTTTTCTAACTGGCCTCCCTGCTTCCCTGCTTTGTCTCTCTACAGTATATTTTAATAAAGCATCCCTAAGACGTTAAGTGAGAGGATGTCTCTCCTTTACTCAAAAGCTGCAAGAGCAGCTCAAAGAAAGGCAGTCTGTCTGAAGCACAGGGAGCTAGAGGAGTGAGTGGTTTGATAGCAAGTTAGAGAGAAGTGGGGCCGGACCACTCAGAGAATGAGGGCTGCCATGCATAGGTAGGTAGGAATCTGGATTTTATTGCAAGTGTGATAGAAAACTTATTTCAAGGTTTCAAGTCAGTGGGGGTGTAGTGGTGGCCTAATAGGTGTTTGTGTGTGTGTGTGTGTGTGTGTGTGTGTGTGTGTGTGTGGTACTGGGAATTGAACCCAGAGGCATTCTACCTCTGAGCTACATCCCCAGACCGATTTTATTTCTTATTTGGAAACAGGGTCTCACTAGGTTGCTGAGAGCCTCACTAAATTGCTGAGGCTGTCCTTGAACCTGCGATCCTCCAGTCTCAGCCTCCCAAGTACTAGGATTACAAGCATGCGCCGCCACGCCCAGCTCTAATAGGTGTTTTTAAAAGATGCCCCTGGTGGTTTCTTGGAGAACGAATGAAGAGGGGCAAACATGGAAGTAGGGGCCTTTAAAGGCTCTTGGGATAGTCCAGACAAGAGATTCTGGAGGCCTGGACATTCCCATGTTTTATTTTCCCCCAACATTGCATTAGAGGTCTCAGCCCAATGCAAAAAAGGCAAAACCAAATGAGTTACTGTTTGCATAATTAGAATGAATACAAGGGTTCAGCAAGCTGACTAGATACAAAATATCTAAAAACTATTCATTAACAATGACCAAATAGGAAAAAAAAAAAAACTAGAGAAAATTATCTCATTCTATTAACCAGGACCCTAAATACATAAGACCTTTATGGGGAAAGTGATAAGCCCTGACCACAGGCTGGGCCAGGGGATGCCCTGGCAGGGGCTCACTTCAGCTCTTTGTCTGGTAACAATCCCTCCTTCATCTGGAAAGACATGGGCTTGACAAATTATCACTAGTTTCTAGAAAACGGTAACAAGTGGCCTTGATCATTTCATTCCACAGAGAAAATTTGTTACAGGTTACAGGAAAAGAAGGATATGTAAAGTACAAAATGTTCTGTGAATTATTGTTCTTTGTTATGAAAAAATATGTGATCTCATACTTTTAGATATTTTTTGAGACTGGAGGAAGTCTGCCTCTCAATAAGAATCTCAGAAAAAAAAAAGCTACAGTTGTGTGTTACCACCAGCCCATCATCTCAGTGGCAAACAAGGGGTCAGCTCTGTCCTTCCTGGAAGCCTGACATGGGTGGACCTTGCCGCCAGCCTCCTCTATGATGGGGTAAGGCAATGTCTCTGCTATGCCACTTTTCTTTTTTTGAGATGGGGGTCTCACTATGTTGACCAGACTGGCCTCAAACTCCTGGGCTCAAGCAATACTCCTGCTTCAGCCTCTTGAGTAGCTGGGACTACCAGCACACACCACAATGCCCAGCTTTTCATCTACTGATTAATTAAAGGAAAGAAACCACATGAGCCAAGTGCTGAGGAGCCAGGAAAGACACAGACTCAGATACTGAATATTATAATTATCTAGAGTAGAAAAAAATCAGAACTTGCTGAAAAACCTTTGACTTGTCAGTGTCCAAAAGTTCTGAATCTTTTTTGTTATTGCTTTAAAAAGGAAACAATTAATGAATTTAGCCTTACACGGAAAATAGTCTCCCTGATCTTTTAATCAAGAAATTCCTAAAATAAAGGAATAAAAAAACCTAACTAAATTACAGGATGGGCTGTATTTATATATAAAAAGATTTGGTATCATAAAGGTACCAATAAACCCCTTTAATGAATTCATAAGCTTTAAATCCAATTTAATCTCAATTAAGATTTCTAGTGGATCTTTCATGAAGTTAACTAGAAGAGTCAACGGTCAATGCCCTACCAAATATACAGTCTTAGAACAGATGAATAGACCAATGAAGATATTGGGAGTATTTTCAAGGGTGGAAATAAAGGGTGAAACATGGACTCTAAGCTGGGAAGAAAGGAAGAATGGTTTGGGAGAAGCCAATGGGGTCAATGCTGGATGGCCTGATGAGATATCCCAGTTGAAGAGACGACCAAAAGAAGTGGGTGTCTGACATGAAGAAAATGTGATTAGTGCTTTCGTCATGGAACTGAGTGTTTAGCATCCTTGACCAACTGGATGCTAGAATTTCTGAGAATGAAGACATGATATAATGGTTAAAGATGAGAGGCACTGATAATGTAGTCACCAGAGGAAAGGATATGAGCAGAAAGCCAGTAGATAGAAATAAGGATAGTGGCAGGCTGGTGTATTAGCATGAAACTCAACATAGCACAGGGCTCTGCAAAAGGGAGGAGAGAGTTGGTCTGTAATGGTGCTGAGGCAGCAGGGCCACAGCCACCTCCAGACCTGAGACGAGGGGGAGAGAGGCTTTTCTGTGGGGCACTCCCCTGTTTACAAGAAGCTTAAACGCCCAAGAATTACCAATGGTCATATTTCTCTTATTGGCTCCCATTCACTTCTCCCTCTCAACCTTTCCACTGATCCTCAATATTGGTTTATAGTCCTACCAGGAGAAAGAATTTAGAAAGCTGAATATCTTTATATCTACAAATGTGTATGTATATAAACAAACACAGAAGGGGAGGTGCCATGAGACGGAGATGGGCAGACTTAGAGTTAGAGGAGGGTTTCTCCAAGGCAGTGCCCTTGACATTTCGGCGGGGTAACTGTTGTCCTGTGCATCGTGGTATGTTTAGCAGCATCCTGGTCTCTACCCCATTACATGCCATAGTAACCCCTTCCTAGTCACGCTAGCAAACACTTTTCCAGATATTACCAAAAGTCCCCTGGGGATAAAACTGCCTCCTGATGAGAACAGCTGGGTTAGAGGTGAGCCAGAGAAACAGAGTGAGGATAGGATGCAATTTCCAACAGGGGAGTTGAAGATGGGGGATGAAATCTAGGCAAAACTTTGGTCTCCGTAGTTTGTGGCCCCAGTGGCATTCATTTAAGTTTCCCTGAATTTTAGTGTAAGCCTAGTGATTTGTAATAGCTACTTCTCCTGTTCCAGATTCCCCCTTTTAGTTGGCCACGTGGCAGACATTAATGGCAACATTCCTTTCTGAATGTTAGGAAGTACTTGTGGAGGGAGACATCAACTTCTAACCTTCCATTATCCCCACATTTTCTATTTAATATTATGGCCCTTGAGGTCACTAAAGAAAAAAATCTTCTCTAAGAACTGTGTGTACATTTCTTTAGATCCATATCTAAATATAATTTTAATACACTATTGGTTGATGTCAATTTTGTTTCTTTTTTTGTGCTTTGCTTTGGTTTTGCTTTTTGTAGACTTCCCTGTGCAGTTACAATTCCTGCTTCTGCTGTTAAAATTCTAATATATTTTAAATGACAATAAACAGATAAAACAAAACTAAAAAAATAAAATTATGGCCCCTAAAATGAACATAAATTTTCCCTAAAGAACCTATGTTCCCACACAAGTATACTTAAGAGTTGAGATACATAATCAGAATCATACTGTTCTAGTTCAAGGGAAAACGATCTGACATCATTAATATCAAGACTAAGTTCAGTAATTGCTTCTTAGACATACAGCTCAAAAGCCAAAAGGCAGAAGCAACCCATATGTCCATCAGCAGACGAATGAATAAACAAAATGAGGCATTCATGTACAAAGCAATGTTATTCAGCCTTAAAAAAGGAAATTATGACACATGCTACAATATGCATAAACCTTGAGGATATTACACTGAGTGAAATAAGCCAGTCACAAAGAACAAATAGTGCTTAATTTTACTCATATGAGGTCCCTAGAGTGGTGAAATACATAGAGACAGAAAGTAGAATGGCAGTTTCCAGAGGCTGTGATGTGGGGAGTGAGGAGCTATTGTTTAATGGGTACAGAGTTTCAGATCTGTAAGGAAAAAGTTCTGGAGATGGATGATGATGTTTTACACAGTGAATGCACTTAATACCACTAACTGTATACTTAAAAATGGTTAAAATGGTAAGTCTTATGTAATGTGCATTTTACCATAATTAAAAACAAAAAAAGTACAATAACAAGAAAAGATTAGCCAAAGTTAAGGCAACATTTATTCAATTTCCTTGTAACCATATGATCTAAGGCATAAGTGGTGTGTATTTGGCAAGGGGACTATTCCTTTTTAGCCCTTCTGGGGTTGGATCTCAGTTTGAGAATACATCATATTACATTGCGGCAAACTTCTGAGAACCTACTTCTGGTGCAGGCTCTTACTCATGATAATGCATTTCTGCCTCACCAAGGCTGGATCAAATCAATCACTGTTTCAGTGGCAGGGTCTGGCCAGGTAAAGCAAGAGTGGAGCAGGGGTGGCCCCTTGTTCTCCTCAGGCTGTGCTCTGAATGATGACTGCGATGCCTTGGCCACCTCCGATGCAAGCTGATCCAACGGCGTATTTTCCACCTCGACGCCTAAGAAATAAAGCACTGGTTGAAATCTACTCTCATCAAGAATCAATCAATCAGATCAATTAATTAAATGGAATTAATATCAGTCACATTTGCATTGTGCATTCTTAATCAGCTCATCTTCCTAGTCTTTTCCCCCAATCCTCAACTTTGGTTTGTAGTCACAATAGGGGAAAGATTTGAGAAAGCTGAGCACTTTTATTAAAAAATAAACAACAAAACAGTAATATAGAAGAGGGAGACAATCTAAGAAGAGGATGGATTTAGGGATAGAGGAATTGAAACAAATATATAAGCTTAGGTATGCTATGGGAAAGGACTGAGAACAGGAGGGAATTTAGATAAACAGGGAAAGTTGAGAAAGGGGGAAGGAACATTTAGCTTCTTTGACTTATATGATTTTAGGTTCTTATGGTACTTTAGAATAAATGTAATTAAAGAAGTTTGTCCATATGAAAGAGCAGGTAATTTAGAAAGAGTTCATGTCCCTTTCATAAAAATTATAGGCCTTTTAAGAATGCCCCTGGGTTCAATCCCCAGTACCACAAAAAAAAAAACAAACAAAAATTATAGACCTTTTAAATATCATCTGTTTTCATTTCTCAGTCTTGATATGGTGACTTTGAGAAAATTATCCAGGAATCATTTTGTACATGTCAATCATTCATTTCAACTCAATGAAGCACTAAGTGAAATGAGTCCCATTTACTACAAAAAAGTCAAAATGATTTTTCAGTTTCATATATTTGGTTTCATTTGCAATTTTCCTACTAATAGAGCAAAATGGCCCAAAATACTTAGGACCAGAAAGAGGAGCTCTTCTATCAAAACTGGAGAGTATCAAATACATAGAAGGTTCCCCCTGAAGCCCTGGACACAGTGAAGGGAAAAACTTCATTTTGATCCAAACTACCAGTTTGCTTAGGTTTCTTAAATGATGGCATTTAGTATTTTTGTTTATGTTCTTAAATAAATTTGTTTCACTACTCCAACAGGCACTAAAATCCAAGTGCCAGAAGAACAAGGGCCTCATTATCTGCTCACTGCTGGCCACCAGCATTAGAGACCGCCAGACCTGCACTGCTCCCTCAGGGACCCATGCGGAGTGGCTGCAAGTGCACAGAGCAAACACCAGGGGGAGCTCAGATCCAAATGCAGAGCCACTAAAGCTTGCTGGCTGAGCCCCAAGGCCAGCAGCACAGTGCTGCCCAAATAACTTGCTCCTAGTTAGAACCAGTGCAGGGGATGTGAGAAAGAAGAAATATGTTGGACTGTTATGAAGAAATCTAAATTCATGCATTTCTATTAAAAACAGCACATCTGAAATGAAGCGATTTCTAGCAAGTACCTTAATTCATGAACCAGGTGTGCGGTAATTCTTGACCCAGATCCTCCCAACGGGTGGCCCAAGGCAATGGCGCCTCCATTCACATTGGTTTTGCTTGGGTCAAGACCCAAACTCTTTTCAACAGCCAAGAACTGGGGAGCAAAAGCTTCATTCACCTTAGAAAAAAGTTAATACTGATAAAAATCCTGATTCACAAACTGATCTTTAAGCAAAATGGTCTAATCCTATTCATAGCTAGCTGTGTTCTATTTAAATTACTTCACAATGCTATCTGAATTTATCTTCAATCATTCTGTGTAAAGACATTAGGTTTTCAAAGAGAGAAAGAGGGAAGATATTTTCATTAATATTAGCCAAAATAATTATGTTGAAGGTTATGTAGACGTATCTTGCTTTACAAAAGATATATACAAAATATATATTTAAAAATGGATATACTGAGCCAGGCATGGTGGCGCATGCTTGTAATCCCAGTACTTGGGAGGCTGAGACCGGAGGATCCAGGTTCGTCGCCAGCCTCAGTACTTAGTGAGGCCCTTCGCAACTTAGTGAGACCCTGTTTCAAAATAAAGAATAAAAAATAGGGCTGGGGGTGTAGCTCAGAGGTAGAATGCCCCTGGGTTCAATCCCCAGGACCACAAAAAAAAAATCTGGGAAAGGAATTGTGTTTTGGGTTGTATATCATGTTAGGTAATTCATGACCTTGTTATTGTGTTTATGTGATGATTAAGTGGTAGGCAGTCAGGTTGACAAGGGGTAGATTTGTGGTGGTTAATCTGGATTATCAACTTGATTGGATTGAGAGATGACCAGGAAATGCCTAGGATTAAGAGACTTTGGGGTATGTCTAAAGGGTGTTCCCAGAGACAACTGGCATGTGGAACAGCAAACTGAGGGGCAAGACCCGCCATGAATGTGGGCTGTACTGTACAATAGGCCGGGGGCCTAGACGGAACAACAGATGGGAGGAGGAGGAAGCTGTGGGTAGGTAAGTTTGATTCTTGAGCATGTGCATTTATTGCTGCTGCCATCTCCTGAGGACAATGGACTCCAGCGCCTTCACTCTTCCACTCTGGACTCTTAGCGTCAGATGGGGCTGCACCATCATTCTTCTAGTTCTGAGGCCTCAGCTTCTTGGACTGAGCAGCTACTGGTTCCACTGACTCTGGGGCGTTCACGCAGTCACTGTGTGACTACCCAGCTTCTCACTGTGCAAGCGAATCTAATAAATCCCCTTTTATAACTGTACATATACTGTTGGTTCTGTTCCTCTAGAGAACTCTAATACAGTTACTATGCTGAAATGTGGCAGAACCCAAGAAAAGTATCACATTGTTATATATATTACTTATCAAGTCTAAGAAAGTATAAATATAAATGAGAACTGCCTTGCTTCATTGATTGGACTATATTTTCATAGGCCCTTAGCACAGAAATTTTAGAAATGAAACTGATTCTGAGAAAGGTAACTTTACAGAGTTGGATCAAATTTCAGTCTCATTTTCTTTCTTACTGCATTTTTGTGGTCTAGCAAGATGGTGTCTTATTTGTCCTTAGATCCAATATTGTTCTTTTGTTTTATGCTGTCATCCTCAAGAGGATATTAAGATAGCTAGAATATGTTGTGAAAGCAGGCTCTGAAGCGAGAGAAAACTGTCATGAGCTATGTCCTTGAACATCTACACATCTCTCCATGATCATGGACAGCTCTGCAGAGTTGCTGGACTTTTTCTTTCTTTGTTCATGGGGTTGGGACAGAACCCAGGGCATTCTACCTCTGAGCTACAGCCCCAGCCCTTTTTATTTTTTGTTTTGAAACAAGATCTTGGTAGGTTGCTGAGAGTCTTGCTAAATTGCTGAGGCTGGTCTTGAACCTGCAATCCTCTGTCTGAGCCTCCTAAGTACTGGAATTACAGGTGTGCACCACCATGGCCCAGTGAGTTGTTGTATTTCAATAGTTTTAAGTGTGAAGTCTAAGGTCAGAAATGTAGTGGTACCTATTTGCTGACACAAATATGATAATGAAGGAGTCTCCTTGAGGCTCTGAGCATTATATTCTACTAAGAATGGAAGCAGGTATTTAGAGATAAACCGTTTATTTGTCTGAGACCATGGGTTCCTTGGTGAGAGATTACCACAGAGGAAAACTCGTATATGCTTACCTCTTCTTTATCAATTTATACCGATTTCCTTTGTTATATCAGTTATTTCCCAAGGCCAAGCAGCATAAGCTTAATTACCTAAAATTTTCAAATACTCCCAAAATGTGGAATGTACATCATTCTTTGGTAAGTATTTTCTTCTCTCTCTCTCTCTCTCTCTCTCTCTCTCTCGTGTGTGTGTGTGTGTGTGTGTGTGTGTGTGTGTGTGTGTAGTACTGGGGATTGAACCCAAGGGCATTCTACCACTGAGCTACACTCCCAGCCCTTTTTTTTATTTTTTATTTTGAAACAGGGTCTCACTAAGTTACTGCCTGATAGAAGGGATCCTTCTTTCTTAGTGTCCCAAGTACTGGGATTACAGCAGTGTGCCTCCATGCCTGGTGTACCTCTTTCTTTCTTTCTTTCTTCTTTCTTCTTCTTTCTTTCTTTCTTTCTTTCTTTCTTTCTTTCTTTCT
>PVJS01028096.1:0-25751 GCA_004027185.1 Glis glis
GGGAGGCAGAGACCGGAGGATCCGGGTTCACGGCCAACCTCAGCTCTCTCTCTCTCTCTTTCTCCCTCTCTCTCTCTCTCTCTCTCTCTCTCTCTACTTAGTGAGTCCCTCCGCAACTTCATGAGACCCGGTTTCAAAATAAAGTATAAAAAATAGGGCCGGGGATGTAGCCCAGAGGTAGAATGCCCCTGGGTTCAATCCCCGGTACCGCAAAAAAAAAAAAAATGGAAGTGTTTGGTGTGGATCTGCCTGCCATGGAAGACAAAATGGCCACTTAAATCAATTGATTGTCACCCATGACTGACCAGCTCTGCCCCAAGCACACCCAACTGCATGGGGTTTTCCCATGTCTGTGCCATGCAATAAAATCTGTAACAGGATATGTTTTGAGTTCTGGAAGCTCTAAATCTGGCAGGCACTCTCTGTAGAGAGCATCTATAACTGTCTTATATCCTACCTGTGGTGACTCAATACCTTGTAATTGAAAGCTATAAATTTTTTTCTGTTCATTTATATATATATTTGTGTACAGGGATATTGCTTATTATGCTCTGTATATTGTCTACAGGATAACAAATTGGATTGTACATAAATAAGTGCTCATAAATTAATAATAAACCCAAATGCCTTTTAGCTTATGTAATTTAAATCCATGACAAATATGTGGCCTTAAATTTGTTCATAAGATAAAAATCAAGATGTACTTAAAATCATTAATATACACATTTTCTTTCCCTAGGTGGCTAACTAATCAAGGTTATATTTGCCTCTGTAAGATATTTTAAACTACAGTGTCCATTGTTTGGGGGACATTTCTCTGATAGGAAAAAAAATTTGCTTAAATGTTAATATTGCTCATCTGGTATCTTGGTTTTTAGAGATAGTTTATAAATAGCTATCTAAATTAGGTAAATTCAATTAAAATAAATGCTTCTTGGGAAAAGTAAAAGGTTTAACAAATTTATACCTCCTCCCATGGCAAAGAAAAAACTTGAGAAACCCAGACAGACAGATTTTCGGGATCTGGCAAGGCTGGCCAGTACACCAGATCCCCAGTTTCTGGGGTCCAAAGGGGATGCCCTGAGGACCCTAGGTTCAAAAGGTTTATATACTTGAGAGAAGGGGGGGGGCGCCCACTCTCTTAAGTCCTTGTCTTCTCCTCGGGACACAGTACCTCTAGATTCTCCTCTGGGTTATATTCTAGGAAAGGAAAAGAAGTTCATGTTCTTTTGTAATGCAAATTGGCCCCGATACTAATTAAATAATCAAGAAGCATGTCCCTTAAATATGAGCCTTGATTTTAGCACCATACTCTAGCTAGCTCTTTTCTGGCATGATCAGAAAATATGAACATTGGTTCCATGCATTCAGGCCTTATAACCCTAAGGGACAACCTCAACTTTTGCAAAACTTATAAATTAGATTCATTATGGCAGTGTTAAGCCTCTCATTTCCCCTTTTGGGCTCCAACACAGGGGATAGAACAAAACCTCTGATGGAACTACCCCAGGAATCCATCCACTAACACCCAGACCCCTGACCCAAAGCCTTCTGCACTTCTTCTAGGGAACCCACAGCTGAAGTCTAACAAGTACCTTCTTCCACTATATGCAAGGTGCTCCTCTATTTTTCAAATATGTTCTTTATAGGAGGTAGCAGACCCAAGGGGACAACCTATTAAAATAGAAGGTACCTTTTCTTTGCTGAATCTTAAGTAAAATAGGATCTAAAAAATTATCAGATGATGCTAAATTGTATGTTGCAGAGTTTTAAAGTTTGACTACTGCAGTTTCTCCACCTGATCCCCATTGGTATTCTATCACTGAGGAAAATTTAGGCAGGAAATCACCTGATTTATATTTAGAAACATAGCACAGCCAGGTAAGCCTGTAAATTATAACAAGCTGGCTACCATAGATTAAGGCCTCAGAAGAAAGTCCACAGCCTTTGAAGAGGTCTCACAAGGCTTTTATTAAACACACCACCCTGAGACCTAAATCCCCTAAAGGGGCATTAGTTCTAAATAATAAATTCCTCACCAAATTTGCCTTGGACACAAAAACAGCCTCCTTGGTCTTTTATAACCAAGACCAGGATATAGAGGAAAAGGATAAAGGAGAAAAGACAGGCCCAACAATTGGCTGCTTTAAAGGTCCGATAGCCAACTCTGGGTTGACCCCACACACACACTGGGAGATCCTTCCCAAAGGAAGCTGCCAGCCACTGTGGGAAGCCTAGACACTGGTAAAGCAAAGGTCTGGAGGAGACAAAGGGCCCTGAGCTCCCTGTCCTCTATGCAAAGGCCAGATTGCTGGAGGAGAGACTGCCCCAAGGGCTAAAAAGACCATGGGTCAGACTCCCCATTGCTGGCCCTGGACTAAGAGTGCCCTTCACTCCAGTTGGATCCCACATCAGAGATCACCATCAAAGGGGTTGAACCCAGGGCAACCTTTGACCTTGCAAGTTTTGGACCCCATATTTCCTTTAAGTTCAGGACCTGCCTGTTCTGTATTAACTTCCTATTCTAGAGCCTTTCCTCTCTATATCCTGCCAGTCAATGTGGGCAAATAAAATGGTAATTTATTTATACCTTCTTATATTATTCATGGGAAAACTTTGCCCACTAATTTTTATTTATATCAAAATGCCCTAGCCCTCTCTTGGGGAATATATATATTGAGGTATATATATATATATACTTCAACTGCTGGGAGCTCATTTGGACTTCTCTCATTTCTTCCTCTCTCTCTTACCTATGATAAGAAACTGATCATAGGTAAGAGACTCTTTAAAATAATAGTTTGTCAGACATGCTATCTTTGTGCCACAAAACAACCACTAGGGTTCCAGGCCTCCCCTGCTCTTGTTCAGCACATATGGCATAAGAGTCCTTGCCCAGGGGAAAATTGGAAATTAAACTTCACACAATTTTCCCTTTTCAGAGGCTATAAATTTTTTTGGGTCTTTATCAATACCTTCACAGGCTAAATAGAAGCCTTTCCCACCAGGACAAAATGTACACAGGAAATATCGAGGCCCTTCCTATACACTGACCTGTTGCTTGACACAAAAAAGACTGACCCAACCAAATATGTAACTTCTCTGTGTTCATTCCAACAGGCCATACATGCCTATGGACACACACAAAAAATGGGAAACAAAGTCAACCAGGTAACGATTTCTCTGTAAGCCTGGAAACCAAGTTCTTATGAAGGCTTGGAGGAGTGGATCTCCAAAGTCCCAGTTAATCCCTCTTGGAGGGCACTCTTTACTGTTCTCCACTCCTACAGTCATCAAGGTACCTGGGATTTCCAGCTGGATCCACCACTCCAGGGTCAAGCTGTAGACTACACTGGATAAAGCTATTCATTCCCTGAAATCACCCATAAATAGCTATACCTGTACACCCATAGAAGACCTCTGGTTCCTTTTCAAAAGACAAACAAACAGATAAGTAAGTAGATCCCCTTTAACTTAACACCCTCTGATTCTATCCATCATCCCTATCTTCCTATAACACAAGCAGCTCAAAGGCTACTATAAACTGTTAACTCCTATGCCCATGCCTGTTGGCTGTTTAAATTATAAGCATTTGGACTTGATTACAATGGCCAGAGGGAGAATATGCATTATGTTTTAGAAAACAAAATGCTGCTTTTATGTCAACAGATCAGGTCATATGCAGAAAAGTATTTGACACTTAACAAAAAGGCCATCCAACCTGATGGAGCAAGCTACGCAGGGATGGATATCATGGAAGGAAACATGGTCCTGGAGTCCTTTTCAATTGTAGTAACAGTCAACATTTGTTGAGCACTTGTAAGGAGCAAGACTTGGTGCTAGGTGCTATATTTGTGCTGTTCTTAATGCTCATAACAGTAAGGGATTACTAATTCTCCATATGCTACATAAGTGAAAACACGAGAAAGCCTAAGTAACTTGCCCACAATCACACAGCTAGTAGATGGCATGGCTAAGATATTTTTTTCTGCAGTTACATAACCAGAAAACACTAGAACCTAGGTTTTCTGTTTCTGAATCAGGGGCAAATCTATTACAGTTCTTTTGTTTCCACTTGAAGCTCTGCATCAGGACAAAACACATTTGATCATCTTTCTGTTCAGACATTCTGGGGGAAAAAAAGCGTTGAAAGACATTGTCACAAAAGAAGGTATTTTCTCTAGTGGTCATGCTTTACACACAAGAAAGCACAGCAGAAAGAGTTAAAAGACACCACTGAAGCTGCCTTATCCATCATTTATCTGGTGCCATAAAAATGAAAGAGACCTCTTCGGCTTCTGGATGGCTTTGCTGTCTTAAAGGTGAAATGCCCTCAGGGTCCATAAATAGGTTTTGTTCTTTTAGTCTGCTCAATGTTCCAAAGTGTGTTTTTATCTTTAAAATATTAAGTAAATACCATGAAGTACTTAAATAGACTCTGGGGATACCTCTGGTTTGATTCTGGCCCTTCAGCAAAGCTACTGAAGTACAGATTGGGAGAACTAATCAAAAAAAAAAAAACTAAATGCACAGCTTTCTCTAAATATTTTATGGCGCACCCTTTTAGCATTGTACCTGCCTGCCACCTCTGCTGGTATGTGAGCAGCTGTCCTATAACCACAGATTATACTGTCTACATGGACACTGTGTCCACAAAAGCAGGACCCAGCAGCTGGAGGCTGGCCAATAAAAGAAAGGCATCAGCACCTGCTGGCTGCAACCTCCTTTTCTTTTTCAACTTACCCTCAGTAGGGAAGCACATTAGGAGCTTCTTGAGATGAACAGTAATTCGCCAGGTTTTCCTCATCCCTTTGGCAGCACCATCCACAAGGAGCACTTAACATTGCATGGAGAAAATGGTTCCCAGCAATCCACTTCCTCCCCGGAAGCAACCCGCCATTTCACAAATGGGGACCTGGAGAGGAGCAGGGATGTCTCGGCTGGAACTCACCCCTGCTGCTGGAAAGAACAAAAGCAGCCACTAAACATTTAGTTTGCCAACAGTATGTGTGAGAAGCATCATAGTCTATACACAAAGGCTTTTCAACAGCAATTCAAAATGAAAATCCAGCACATTCCCTACTCATCTGAACTCCTGAAGCTCCGAGAGCAAAATCAGTTGGGAGATTTATTTCTAAAGCATGTCCTACACTCAATAAAAGAAAAAGAAACTGAAAAGTTTTTTCCAAGACTATCAGGCAGTCATCTATGTGTGTATGTGTGCATACACACACATGCACATGCACACATACACACACTCACATGTAATGGCAGACACGATTTTTTTTCCAGGCTCCAGAAATACCCACCATCAACTTAAATCCCTAAAAATAGGTTTTTATGGTGGTGTGGAGAATCTGAACTCCATTTCTCTCTCTGCTTCTCCAAAAACCTGAGCTCTTATAGCTTAGATAAGGAGGAGAGAATACAGAGACCTCATGCCCACAGCATTTCTCCACTTCTCAAAAATCCATACACTAAAGGGTTCCCAGCTATTCTGGAAACAGATGAGACTTGGCCCCATCTGACATATGGAGCTGGGCCACAGCCCTTGTTACCTTTTTAGATCCACTGATTTACATGACAGATGAGGAGTCCCAAAGGCAAAGAACTCAAATGTGGCCCAGGATTAGAGTTCACACATAGATGACCCATCTCACCAAAAAAAAAGAGTGAGGAGGAGGATAAGGTGAACTGCCTGGGAGTGATGCTGAATACCTGGAAAGAAGTCATTCCAAGTTCAAAGGTATCTGACAGGATGAACCAGACTGAGCATGAAAGACTAGAGGTTAGAGGAAAGTAACCATGGGTACCTCAAAATGGCTACCTGATGGTGTCCCTACACGGAAGAAAAGTGACCATGGGTACCTCAAAATGGCTATCTGACAGTGCCCCTATGCAGATGAAAGATGAGTCTCAGCAGCTTGGAGTCGCAGCCTGGATGCATCATAGCCATCCTGAGCAGAGTGGATGGGGTGGTGTCCAGTAGAACAGTGACAGCAGCCAGCCAGTGACCCATGACCATTTGTGAATCACTTCATACAGACATGCTGAGAGTCCAGGGCCTGAGGAAAGAGGGGAGTGAGGTGCCATCTTGCCTCCATGTTACCATGATGGGGTTCATCCAGCCAGAAAAAAACTGGAACTGTCTATTAGAGGATCATATTTATACCTTCTGGATATTGCAGGTTACTGAATCACAATTATTCAATCCTCACATACTTTTTTTAAGTTATAGCCATCCACTCTAGAAGTATAATAGCTACTTGAATTCCCAGTATGAATTTCATATGAAAGCTTCCCTTTTACTGCTCTGAGCTCTTACTGAATTCGCAGCCTTCCTTTCAGACAAGTTGTGACTGAAGTATCAACACATCCAAATAGTACCTGAAGTCCAAGTTAGTATCTACCTAGGCACCTATTACAAATGTCTCCACTTGGAGTAATGTGGAGATTTATAATGTATAAGGTAGTCAATATTTTTGGACCTTATATTTGCAAATATTGTCATTTTCAGTACTACCCTAAATTTTCAAAAGGCAATGCAAATTATAAAGAGCACATGGTTTTGCTTTGAATAGAGAATGTTTGATCTTTATTTCTTGACATAGTCTTTTGAGATGTGATATCAGAGAATTAATATACCTGGCAGTCAGAATATTTTGTTGCTATGCCTTCCAACTGGATGTATTTAAAGTAATTGAAAAAGGTGTCAAACTTATGTGAAGTAGCAGTCATCCCAATTTTCTGACCCCCTTTACAACAAAACTCCTTAAAAGAAGTGCCTCTACTTTTTCTCCTCCCCCTTTTTCCTGAACCCACTCTAATCTTTTCTGTCACACAAATTCAGTGTTGACAAATCTAATGTCAATTCTTAGCCCTTATTTTACTCAACCTATATACAACAATTGACACCTTTGTTCCCAAATTTCTTTCTCTTTTTACTCCCAAATTTCTTTCTCTTGTCTGAACCTCTCCCCTGAGCTCTATATTCACATATTTAACTGCCTATTTCATTTTCTACTTGAAAACAAAGGTATTTCAAGAAACATTGTAAAACCAAAGTCTCCATTTCTCCTTACTTTACCCTGTTCTCTCTTGCCCAGTTTTCCCCAATTTCAATAAATGTCCACTCCATTCTTTTATGAGCCAAAAGCCTTAGAGTTACCTTTGGTACCCCTCTTTCTCTCATACTCCATTATCAAATTCATTAATTTTATATTATATTATTATACTATATATAATATCATATGTGATATTATATTATTCTATAATATTGACCTTCAAAATATATCCCAAATCTGACCACTTCCCCACACCTCAATCACTGATACCTTAGGTCATTTCTTATCTGGATAAACACAATACTCACCTAACTGATACTGTTTCCACTCCCTTGTTCCCCACAGTCTTTCTCCATACAGCAGTCACGGTGTTTCTGTTAAAATATAATCAGGTCAGTCATATCACTCTCTGCTCAAAACCTTTGCACAGCTTGCTAACCACCACAGAATGAAAACCGAAGTTCTTAACAAGTCTGCAAGGCCTGACCCAATGTAGAACCCACCAACTCTCAACTGCCATGTCCTACCATTACCTCATCTCTTCCATAGCAGCTGTTTCAGTCAGTATTCTCACCACCATGACCCAAAATACCTAACAACCTCAACTCGTAGGAAGGAAGATGTATTTGCTCACAGCTCTAGAGATTTCAGTCCATGTTAGACCAGCTTCCAAGAAGGAGCCCAGGCTGGAGGTCCTCACAGCTTTATGGGAGGCAGCAGAGAGAACAAGGGGAAGGGGGACAGGACATATACAGTCCCCAAGGCCACACCCCAGGGAGCCACCTCTATCTACACCCTGCCTTCAGAGGTCACACACCCAGGGACCCCTCCCCAACAACCAACATGGCTGCCTTGTCTACCACAGGAGGTCTGGGGGACATCCTAAATCCAAATCATACCATAAAAGCAACCACACAGGCTTACTTGTTGCTCCTCCAACAACTCAAACATTTCCAATCTCAGAGCCTCTGCACTCACTGCCCCCACTACCTGGAACTGTCTTCTCTATCTTCCCCCATCTCCATGGCTCACTCCTTCCCTTACCTCTGGTCTCTGCTCACCTATCTCATGATCAGAGATGCTTTCCCTGACTTCCTACCTATTCTTTGTAAGAACATTCCCCACTCCCACTTGTCACTCTCCTTCCCCTGGCCAAGCAATTTTTCTCCTTCAGAGTACTAATGACCACCTGACATAACCATTTGCCCTCAACCATCGGCATGTTCGCTCCATGAGAGTAGGGAAATTAACTTGCTTTAATCACTGGTGTTCCTTCTTCACCCAGAATATTATCTCATCTATATATATATAGATAGATAGATAGATATATAGATATATATATATATCATATTTCAGCTCCTCTAAGACTTTCATTTTTATGTGTTTTTAACAACTCTCAATTGGTACTTTATCTTGTAACGTGTAACATTTTTTCCCTTTGTAAGTAGCCCACAAAACAGTGGTCTATATTATAATTGACATCTTAGAGTCAATTAAATATGGTTATTGGCATTCAAAACATTTTGAATGAACAAATAATCTCCATTTGGTATATTTTTGGAAGAAATATGGGGCTCAGGTTCTTGGGCAAAGGGCTACTCAATTACAACTTAATATATGATTTAATCTGTTTGTTTTGAATCTTATCTGATTTATACCGAAGTCAGAGTTATAGAACAAATAAAAAGCAGACTAAAAGTATCAAGGAAAGGAAATTGTCAAATTGAAAACAGTCTAGGGTGAGGAAGAGACAATGCAGGCAAGAGAAGCACCAGAACTTGTTTAAAAATCTAAGGTAGGATTCAAGATGGCAATGGAGTAAGGACCCTAGATGAGCCTGCCTCTAACTCGTCTCGGGGGCTCTGAACTGAGCAGCATTTCACATCTCATATGACCTTCATGGGAGATAGGAACTAATATCTACAAGCCCACACTTTAACACACAGGCTGAAAAAGGGGGGAAAAAGGCAACCAACCACAGACACAAGAACAATAGCCGCAGTCTTGCCTTTGGACCCAGTCTGCCTCCTGACAGGAATATTTTGGAGGAACCAATAACCTATAATCAACAACCTGAGATTGACTTCACAGAAATCAAGACCAGTAGCAATGGAATTCCATAGCCCCGTGATGGCAAGATCCGAAAGGATATTTGAAGCCATTTCCCCGGGACCCTGCAGCTGCAGCAGCTGTATAGACCACCTCCTCTGCCAGAGATCTGGAGCAGCAATCCAGAGCGGAACTCAGCACATTCGTAAGCTACAGTGCCATCTCAGTGGGACAGGGCCTTGCAGTTATGGTGGTGGCATAGCCCACTTCCTCCATAACCGATCAAGTGCAGCAATCTGGGAGCAGAGCTCATCTAGATCGAAGGTGAAGGGACCGCCCCAGTGGGAGACCGCCCCGTGCACCCACAGGGACGTGCGTGGCAAGGAAATAGACTCGTGTGGGTTTGAGACTTTGCAAATCACCTGCACGGAGGTGGCGTGGGGGCTAATGGTGGACACAGCATAGAAGAGAACAGGCAGACAGCCCCTAGAGACATTCAAGTGGGAGGGATACAGCCTGCAGTTTGCAGAGCCCATTGGGTCTCTGGGACCAATGCTGGGCACTCAGCCATGCTGACTGAAGGAAATAACTCAGCCTATCGAGGTACAAGCTCAGAAAGCAACAGACTTGTGCCTGGCTGTGTCTGAGCTCTGGCAGCACCAACACCAGAGGCCAGAGAGGGTGCAAATGACTGCAGCTACCAGAAGAGCAGAGGTATCTCTGGGCGTAAAAGAACTGAGCCTCCCAAGCCCCAGGTGTGGAACTGTACAACCTCCCCCTGCCAAACCCTGATCCATGGGTAGAGAGTGACAACAGGGCCATGTGGCTCAGGCCGCACCTGGAGGCCAAGAGGCAAGAGGCCCGGTGGGGCCCCACTTGATCATAGCTACAGGCTGGGAACTGGACTCTCTCTCCGCTAGCAGACCTTATACTTGACATTCATGAATGCCAGTGACTGTCAGAACCTCACATGATCTTAAAAAGCAGATCAGGGTCAGTGTACTAGGGGCCACCAAAGCACAGTGAGCTGAGCCACAAGCTCAGAACACATAAATCACTGGCTTTGCTGAGCCTAAGCTCACCAGCCACAGAGACCGGAGATCAGCGCCCTGCAGTATCAAGGGCTCATAATCAGCAGAGCAGCAGTGGCAGCTGGGGGGCATTAAATCCCCAACCAGCAGGCTGCAGGCTCTGAACAGAATATCATAGTCTCTAGCCCAGCGGAGTTTGGGCCTGGAGAGCATGGTGGCCAGCAGCAAATCAGAGACTCCTCTTTGCCGGCACAAAGAACTATACCTAGTTAAAGAGGCTCTTGGGCACAAACTCAAGGGATTGATTATATGAGTCAGATTGGTAGAGGCAAATATATACCCCCCCGCATAGGTCTTATTATATGGGGATGACAAATAGACACAGGTCTTACACACAAAGAGGAAGAAGATGCCAAGACAACATCCTTTTCAATATAGTCCTTAAGATTCTTGCCAGAGCAATAAGATAAGAGAACGATATCATAGGAATTCAAATAGGAAAAGAAGAATTAAAATTAGCCGGGTGTGGTGGCGCACACTTGTAATCCCAGTACTTGGGAGGCAGAGACCAGAGGATCCAGGTTCTCGGCCAGCCTCAGCTACTTACTGAGGCCCTCCGCAACTTCGTGAGACCTGATTTCAAAATAAAGTATAAAAAATAGGGCCGGGGGTGTAGCTCAGAGGTAGAATGCCCCTGGGTTCAATCCCTGGTACTGCAAAAAAATAAAATAAAATTATCTATATTTGTAGATTACATGATCCTATATCTAGAAGAACCAAAAACCTCAACAGAAAAACTACTAGAGCTGATTTACAAATTCAGCAAAGTAGCTGGATACAAAATAAACCTAAAAAAATCAGTAGCTTTTCTAAATGCCAACCATGAATCCGCTGAGAAAGAAATCCAGAAAACAATCCCACTCACAATAACTTCAAAACAAATAAAATACCTAGGAATAAACCTAACCAAGGAGGTAAAAGACCTCTACAATGAAAACTATAGAACACTGAAGAAAGAAATTGAAGAAGATCTTAGAAGATGGAAAGATCTCCCCTGCTCTTGGATAGGCAGAATAAATATTGTCAAAATGGCCATTCTACCAAAAGTGATCTACAGAATCAATGCAATCCCTATCAAAATACCAACATCATTCTTCACAGACCTAGAAAAATCAGTCATTAATTTCATATGGAGAAACAAAAGACCCAGAATAGCCAAAGCAATTCTCAGCAATAAGAACCATGCAGGAGGTATCACAATTCCTGATTTCAAATTATACTATAGAGCTATATTAATAAAAACAGCATGGTATTGGCACAAAAACAGACACATAGACCAATGGAATAGAAGATACAGAAACAAATGCACAAACTTATAGCCAATTGATTTTCAACAAAGGAGCCAGACACATACGTTGGAGAAAAGACAGCCTTTTCAACAACTGGTGTTGGGAAAACTGGTTATCCATTTGTAGAAAAATGGAACTAAATCCTTACCTCTCACCCTGCACAATAGTCAACTTGAGATGGATCAAAGACCTGGAAGTTAGACCAGAGACAGTAAAATTACTAAAGGGGGACATAGGTTCAACATTCGAACATATAGGCACAGGTAGAAACTTCCTCGACAAGACCCCCAAAACTCAGAAAATTAAAACAAGAATTAATAAGTGGGATGGCATTAAACTAAAAAGTTTCTGCACATCAAAGGAAACAATCAAGAGTCTAAAGAGAAAGCCTACGGAATTGGAGAAGGTCTTGCTAGCTATCCCTCTGACAGAGGACTAATATCTAGAATATACAAAAAACTTAGCCAGGCGTGGTGGTGCACGCTTGTAATCCCAGTACTTTGGGAGGCGGAGACCAGAGGATCCGGGTTCGCAGCCAGCCTCAGCTCTCTCGCTCTCTGTCTCTGTCTCTCTCTCTCTCTCTGTCTGTCTGTCTCTCTCTCTCTCTCTGTCTCTCCTTAGTGAGGCCCTCCGCAACTTCGTGAGACCTGGTTTCAAAATAAAGTATAAAAAAAAAATAGGGCCGGGGGCATAGCCAGAGGTAGAACGCCCCTGCGTTCAATCCCCAGTACCGCAAAAAAAAAAACTTAAAAGACTTTACACTAAAAAACAAATAACCCAATCAAGAAATGGACAACCAAATTGAATAGATACTTCACAAAAGAAGAGATACAAATGGCCAATAGATACATGAAAAAATGTTCTACATCATTAGCAATCAGGGAGATGCAAATCAAAACTACTCTGAGATTCCATCTAACCCCAATCAGAATGTCAATCATCAAGAAGTCAAATAACAATAAATGTTGGTGAAGTTGTGGGGAAATCGAACTCTTCAGCACTGTTGGTGGGAGTGCAAACTAGTTCAACCGCTATGGAGATCAGTGTGGAGATGCCTTAGAAAACTGGGAATGGATCCACCATATAACACAGCTATACCACTCCTGGGTATCATTCCAAAGGGATTGAAACCAGAGAACTACAGTAATATATGCATACCCATGTTCATACCAGCACAATTCACACTAGCCCAATTATGGAACCAACCCTGGTATCCATCAACAGATGAATGGGTTACAAAACTATGGGAAATATACACAATGGAATTCTACTTAGCAATAAGGAAGAACAAAATTATGTCTTTTGCAAGAAAATGGAAGGACCCGGAGATCATTATGTTAAGTGAGATCAGCCAATCACAGAAAGTGAAGGGCCATATGTTTTCTCTCATATGTGCAAGCTAGGGAGTAGTTGGGATACCAGAGGGACTCCAGACAATAGAGGAAAAGCCTCAGCAGAGGCAGGGAGGTGGTTTAAGGGAAGGGAAGGGGAAGAGTGAGGTTCATTAATGGAATTACTACCACTGACTAAGCGTACATATGAGAATATACCAATGTCAATCTTAGTACTCTGTATTGGGAAAGGGGGGAAATGGGGAGGGGGGTCACCAAGTGCTGTGTGCATGTACATTACTGTCAACAAGATTTTCATTATTATGTGACACTATAATGTACCAATAAAAGCACATTAAAATTTTTAAAAAAATAAAAATCTAGGGTAATTAATCAAACAGACCTATATAACTCAACTGCCCCTGAGGGAAACTCTGTATTAACATATATAACAAATATTATTCATAATGTTAACCTGAGTCCTGGTCATCATAAAATGAATAAAATATGTAGCCTTCTTAGTTCAAGAAGCAGAAAAATAGATGGTGCATTTGTGTTAGGTTCCCTTCAAAAAATGGTTGAAGCCAGGCGTGGTGGCGCACACTTGTAATCCCAGTACTTTGGGAGGCGGAGACCGGAGGATCTGGGTTCGCGGCCAGCCTCAGCTCTCGCTCTCTCCCTGTCTCTCTCTCTCTCTCTCTCTCTCTCTCTCTCTCTCCTTAGTGAGGGCCTCCGTAACTTCATGAGACCCGGTTTCAAAATAAAGCATAAAAAAAATAGGGCCGGGGGCGTAGCGCAGAGGTAGAACGCCCCTGCGTTCAATCTCCGGTACCGCAAAAAAAAAAAAAATGGTTGAAATATAAGTAATTAATTTAGCTTTTAAAAGTGCTAAAATTGAATAATCTGGAACATTCATTTTAGTGGTACACGTACAACTCTTTTAATGATGTCATTGTAATCAGGCAGGTTCTCAGAGAACTTCTATTAGTATTCACTATGCATTTGAACCAAATTTCATCAAGCCACAATACAATCCATACAGGAAGAAAATCTGGAGAATTGCAGTTGTAAAATCCTTTTACGTGAATTCTAATCTCATTTCTAATTTTGATAGATACACTGAGTTGAAATGTGTCAGAATACTACTGATTATTTCTTGTGCTTATATGCTTCTGAAAAGTATACCCTGTATACTTTTTGCAAGGTGATAGAAGGAAAAAAATGCATCATTTTATAATTGTAATTCTCTTACTCTTCTCCCCAAAGTAGAATTCTTTTGCAATAGTGGCAAGATGAAGAGTCAGAAGTTTACTGCCAATAGGAGAAAATTGTTTGAGCCCATGTGGTTTGCAACAGGAGGAAACTCAAAAGAAGCTGGCTGGAGAGAGTCAACCTGCCCTGCCCCAACCATGTAGAAGTGGCCTACTTATCACATCCTAGAGCTGCCTGCTCCACTCAGTCCATGTTTTGGTTTCCTCTATTATTGCTTCATGGCAATGTTACAAATTTGAACATCAGCATGGTAGGTGAATTCCATTTAGAAATATATTTTAAAACAAGATCTCAGCCAGATGTGGTGGTGTATGCCTATAATCCCAGTACTTGGGAGACTGAGATAGAAGGATCACAGGTTTGCCGCCAGCCTCAGCAATTTAGTGAGACTCTCTGCAACTTAGTGAGACCCCATTTCAAAATAAAAAAATAAGATAGGGCTAGGTGTGTAGCTCAGAGGTAGAATGCCCCTGGGTTCAATCCCCAGTATCACAAAAAGGAAAAGAAGGAAACAATCTTTTAGTATTTTGGATAACAATATGTGGTTTCTTATTAGAAAAATAGCAAGTTTTGACAAGCTGAGACTAACCATTTTCCCCAGACTATGTCAACTCTCAAAGGGACAAACTTAAAGAATTGAATGACTATTACTAGAGTAACTGGTCCCAGTTTTGTTTTTGTTTGTTTGTTTGTTCAACTCACTCATTCATCCTCCCCACCAACTTCTAACTGGAGTTGACACAAATGATTTTTGGAAAAGCACTGAGTCACATCCCACCCTAATCAGTAAGAAGGATGCTAGGTGCTTGGCTAGTCCCTAACCCCCAGCCCTTCATGTGGTCCTGCTATCTGGCTAACCCTTTTCTAACCCTGCCAATGGCATCTGCCTTGGAAGTTTACTTTATCTTCAAATGGATGACAGAAAATATGACATTGTTTTCAATTAATCATAGATAGCCTTTGATCTACATGATTACAGTTTCTTTGGTCCTAAAAGACAGCCATGCCCTCTAAGTTTCATAGAACCCTCTATGTGGTAACTAACACCAAGCTCCAGGAGGCTGGGCCAGGAGTCAATGCTCTCATTCTTTCACACTCTCAGCTTTCCAATATTTGCAAAGATCAACTCTCTCCCATCTGAGAGTGACTTCTTTCCCTAGGACTCTCTAGCAATATTTAGAACAGCATAGTTTTTTCTCCTTCCTATTTAAACAGTTATAAATCTAATATCTGGGAGCCAAATCACGAGGTCCCAGGTCTTTATAGCCATCTAGTAACCCTCAAGGAACTAGGACTCCTAGTTCCTGGCCCAATATCCCAGGGTTTATGAGACACATATGCAAATTCAAGTATACCTTAACCTCACAATATAAGTTTCAGTGTTTACACAAACTAGTTTGTCAGCTACAAGTGTATTACACACACACTCACATTTAAAACCGTTTTGAAATTATGATGTGCTTTGTTTTCTTTTTTCTAAACATTTTACCCAAGTTGTCTTATACCTTAGCTTTTCTGAAGCAGACATAGGTGTTTTTTTTCAGGGTACAGTTTATGATTCCCTCTTGAACATTCAAGTCACTGTGGTATGTAGGGTGGCCTTAACAAAACAGAAAAGAGGGAGGAAAAGCCTTCAACAAGACAGTCCTTTATTACTGTAATACAATTCTGAACTCGGCCTGCTCTAAAAAAAATCACTGCAGGTTGCCACTAGAAAGCACCAATGAGACATAAAATGCTCACTGTAAGTTCTGTTCCCCCCAGGTGCACATAGCAGTCCTCCTTCTCCACAACAGAGGTGTGAGCCAATTCCTTCCTAACAGACTCCTGAATCATTCCTGATGAATGAGAATGTCTCCCTGGAGGAGTCAGCCAGTGTATTCACCACATAGCTCCAGTCATCACCTGTGTTATTATACCTTGAACAAAGTATGGTCACCTCAGTGCTAGTGGAAAATACTATGAAATTAGCTTTATTAATTACTGTTGAATTGCAACTAGAGTTAACTTCCATTCTGTATGCCTTACTTTTTTTTAAGTATCACTGTTAATAAGGTAGCATCAAAGAATTGATTGGCACTTTTACAGAATCTTTTGAATACACTGTAGCCCCTAGATTCACTGCTGTGGATAATCCAGACCACTTTACTAGGTACAAAAACAGTTCTGAGGCTTCTTTTCTCAAAGTATCAACTGGAGAGCCCCAGCACTTACTTTTTATTGTCTTTATAAGAATATATACCTCACCAACCGCCTGGGGGAGAGAGCTCTATGCCCCACCATTTCCAGGTATAGGAAACAGAATCAGGATGGGACATCTGGCCCAAGCTGGGCCAATAAAATTCTCTCTCCAAAAATTCGAGATTGGGACCCAGAAAGTGAGTCAGTCAATTATGGCGAGCAAGAGAAGCAATCTCCTGTAAATGCAGATGAGTCAGCAGAGAGGCCAGTTCACAAAAATAGAGAACAGGCAGCCTGAGTTATCTATTGCTGCATAAGAAATTACTCAAAACTTGGTGACTTAGAACATTTTTATCTCACAGTTTCTGAGGGTCAGGAGTCTGTGAGCAGCTTGCCTGGGTGACTCTGATTCCGGATCTTTTGAAAGGTTGTAGTCAAACTTTTGGATGGGACTTCAGGCATCTCGTGACTAGCCTGGGACTGAAGGACCTGCTTCCAAGCTCACTGGTGCGGGTGATGCGGGTGTTGGCAAGCTCCAGTTCATCGTGGGCTGAACCCCTTACGGGGCTTTGGCCCCTTGCAAAACAACATGGACCACTCCATAGGTCTACTCACTATTGGCAGCTGGCTTCCACAAGTACCAGTGGTCCAAGAGAGGGAGTGAGCACACACCAGAGATGGAAGCTAAAGTCTTTTTTAATCCAGTCTCGGAAGTGGCAGCCTATCCATCTGCCATATTAAACCCATTAGAAGTCAATCACCAGGTCCCCGCCGCCCTCAATGGGGGAAGGCATGAATACTAGGAGAAAGAATCAGAGGGAACCATCTCAAAGGCCACCTACCGCGATCTGCCCAGTGGCCCCCAATGATTCTCATCTCACACAAAAAAATTCCCTCATCCCATCACAAGGCCCCAAAGGTTTCATCCCAATATAGCATCAGCTCAAAGTCCAGATTCCTGTCATCTGAATTAGGGCCAAGCATTGATGAGTCTTCTTGGATGTAATTCCTTAAGCAGACCTCTTCAGATATAATTCATTTGGTCAATAGACATGAAATTAAAGAGACAAATTATTTACCCACCCCTACACACACACACACACACACACACACACACACACACACCATTAAATAGGGACAGGCATCTCTATTCACAAACTGTCAAAAAGGGAAGAAATATTCTAAATAGGGACAGGTACTTCTATTCACAAACTGTCAAAAAGGGAAGAAATGGGGTATGCAAAGGAGTCACTGGTCCATGGCAGTTCAGAAATCTAGCTGTCAAATGCTGGAACCTCCTTGATACCTTGACTTCAAGGTATTGGAATAGTTTTCCTTGACTTACCACCACCTTCTCAGTTCTTGTTTCCCTCTGAGTCTCAGTCTTATCTTCCTTCTTGTGAAAGGTGGCATGTGTTTATAGCTAAACAGCTCTCATGTCTCCTTCCTTGCAGCAGAATTCTAAGATCCAAAGGTCACTTCTCATCCTGTACTGTTTGTTCACCTGAGTCTAAGCTGGTGGTGTTTCTGCATATATAAATCTTTTAAGAACATTGAAGATCTCCTATAAGTCTTACTGGGGTTTCCTCTATTAGACAAAAGCCACACTTACAAATCTAGAAATAAGCTCTTCTTTTTGTTTCTAGAGGCAGCTGAGGGGAGATGTTCTTAAGGTTTCTAGAGGCACTATTATTTCACACACCATTAATCTCTTTAGAGGATCTTTGTATGACTGAGTAGTACCTTGGGGCATGACCTTTGATCTTTCTGTAATAGTAACAGAAGTTTTGACAGGCATTTCCTTTACTTCCTCTTTAGACTACCATTCTCTTACTAGTGCTTTTGATTTTACCTTTAATCAAAAGCCATTTCTTAATTTGGGCACAATTTTCCATCTATAAAGACTGATCATTTTCTTTTTTAATACTTTTATTGGTGCATTGAAATTAAGCATTTTGGTGAGATTCAAAGTCAAACAAACAAATACACACACAGGTCTTGGTGTGATTCCTTTCAGGTCCCACCAACTACCCGCCACTCACCATGCATAACAGTGAGATTGGCAGTGAGACCTTCATACATGGGCACAGCATAATTCTCCAGTTCCTGCAAATGACATAATTTTATTGTTCTTTATGGCTGAGTATAATTCCATTGTGTATATATACCACATTTTCATTATCCATTCAAGATTGATAATTTTAAGTATTGGCTTCTTTTTACTTAAAAGTCCTCACCTCAACTTAATTTTGTCCTCTTCTTTATTATAAGCAGCAAGAAACCAGTTGCCACCTTTAACACCTTGCTGGGAAACCTTCTTAACTTCCTGTTCAGGAAGCACATTTTCTCCTTCCTAAGTTACTATGGACAACAATGTTGCTAAGCTTTTCGCCACTAGATAACATAGATTCCTCCTTCCCTTACTTTACTGCCACCATTCACTCTAGGCCTCATAAAGGAACAAGAGGCTTCAATTGACAGTTTCCTGAAGGCATTATAAAATTTCACTAACACTTTGCTCAAAACCCAGTCAGTGCCCAATTCCAAAGCCACTACCACATTTTAGGTTTCTTTGTGACCCAACTTCCAGGCACCATAATCTATATTTGCTTCTATTGATGCATAACAACTACAACAAAAATCAGAAGCTTAAAACAACAAGCATGCATTATCTCACTGTTTCAGGAATCAGGAGCAGTCTGGCTAGGTAAGTTTGGCTCCGAATATCTCATGAGGTTCCAGTCGGACTATCAGCGAGGGTTTCAACCTATCTCTAGACTCATCAATGCAGCTGGGGATAAGGGACCCACTTGCAAGTTCATGTTGTTATCAGTAGGCTTTAGTTACTCATGAGATTTTAAATTGAAGACCTGTGTCACAGAAACTGCTGGCCTCAGGACCTCAGCACTTTACCACACCATGGGGACCACTTTATCTTGCTGCTCAAAATATGGCACTTTGTTTCTTCCAACACAGATATTCCAAGAGAGAGAACGTGAACAGACAAGACCTAAGTCACCTTCTTTTTTAACCTAACCTCAAAAGTGGCATCTCATTACTTCTACTTTTAGAAATGGGTCAATAAGTTCAGCCCACCTACAAGGGGAGAATATTATATAAGGTCACAAATACCAGGAGAGGGTGGTCATTGTAGACCATCTTAGAAGCTGCCTGCTACACAGATTCCAAGATGAGAGATGGAGACCATGTGTCATGACATAGAGGTCACCTGATGAACTTCCAGTCTCATAAGACCTGGCTGTTACCAATAATTACATTCTGTAAGGTGGTGAGGTTTCTCTGAACACTTAAAATAAATGCACAATGCTCTCAAGCAACCTTGATTGAATGTCTGCTACTTACAAACAAATTATTCCTAAAACTGTCTGCCATCTCCCTTCAGAATCTGTACTCTGCCTTCATGGGACTGAAAGAAAATATAAGGCACCTAAGCAAGACTCAGACCTTCTGAACTGACCTGCTGATATTGTAGAGCAGGCATGTTCTGTGTTCTGCTGACCCTATCAGCAAAAGTTCTCTGCCAGCACATTAAGAGCAGCACATTTATATTAGAAGCTGTGCTTTTAATTTCTGTGACATGTAATAAGACAGACTCATAAGCCAGAATCTTTTATTAAGTCGTAATGTGTTAAATGTGGTTTAATCAAGAGGCACCATTAGATAACTTCCCAGTCTATTTCATATGTAAGATGATTGCACAACAAATCATCTATAGAATCCCTCTGAACCACTGTTAAGAAAGATAGGCCAGCAGCAATATAAGTAATAATACCCTCATACCTAGTAACATTGATGATGAAAATAACTAACATTTATTGAGCACACACATAAGGCCCTCTTACAACTCAAGATGGCTATACTCAAAATGCTCATCAGTTTCTACTCTTCACATAACCTTGTTTGAAAGCTTACCCTAAAGAGAACTTGATTATGTCAGTGAATTAGTGCTAATATGTGAAATGTTACATTTACACTTCACAACCCTAAGAGGCAGCTTCCATCATTGTGTATATGTCAAACCAAGGAAACTGAACTTTAACTGTTAGGCGACTACTCCAAGGTCGACTAGCTTGCTTCCTAATTTATTTTTTCATTCACTTCACTTTATTATTTTTATTTAAAGTATAACTTTTATTGGTACATTATAATCTTACATCATAAGGTAGTTTATAGTGATAGTGACACACATGCACACAGCACTTGGTGGGCTTTCCCCGGCTCCCTCCCCACTCCTCACCTTTCCCATACAGGATATTGAGTTTCACATTGGTATTCTCACATATGTACATGTCAATGGAAGTGATTCCTTCATTGATTCTCCCTCTCCACCCCCTTCCCCTAGACCACCTCTCTGGTTCCACTGGAGTTTCTCCTTTGTTATCTGAAGTCCCTCTAGTATCCTGATTACTCCCTAGCTTCCACATATGAGAGAAAACATATGACCTTTCACTTTCTGTGACTGAATACTCTCACTTAACATAATGTTCTCCAGGTCCATCCATTTTCTGGCAAATGACATCATTTTATTCTTTATTGCTGAGTAGAATTCCACTGTGTGTATATCCCATAATTTTGTAATTTATTCATCTGTTGATAGACATCTAGGTTGGTTCCATAATTTGGATATTGTGAATTGTGCTGCTATAAACATGGATATGCATATTACTACAATATTTTAATTTCAGTCACTTTGGAAAGATACCCAACAGTGGTACAGCTGGATCATATGGTAGATCCATTCCCAATTTTCTGAGGAATCTCCACACTGATCTCCATAGCAGCTGCACTAATTTGCAATCCCACCAACAGTGTAGAAGAGTTCCTATTTCCCTACATCCTCACCAGCATTTATTGTTGTTCGACTTCTTGATGATTGCCATTCTGATTGGGGTTAGATGGAATCTCAGTGTGGTTTTGATTTTCATCTCCCTGATTGCTAATGATGTTGAACATTTTTTCATGTATTTACTAGCCATTTGTATTTATTCTTTTGTGAAGTGTCTATTTAGTTCAAATGCCCATATCTGGATTGGGTTATTAGTTTTTTAGTGTTAAGTCTTTTAAGTACTTTGTATATTCTAGATATTAGTCCTCTATCAGAGGGATAGCTGGCAAAGATCTTCTCCCATTGTATAGGCTCTCTCTTTAGACTCTTGATGGTTTCCTTTGATGAGCAGAAACTTTTTAATTTAATTCTGTCCCATTTATTAATTCTTGTTTTAAACTCCTGAGCTTTGGGGGTCTTATTGAGGAAGTTTCTACCTGTGTCTATTTGTTAGAGTGTTGGACCTATGCTCTCCTCTAGTAACTTCAAAGTCTCTGGTCTGATTTCCAGGTCTTTGATCCATCTTGAGTTGACTCTTATGCAGACTGAGAGGTAGGGATTTGATTTCATTTTTCTACAAATGGATAACCAGTTTTCCCAACACCATTTGTTGAAAAGTCTTTTTACCAACGTATGTGTTTGGCATCTTTGTCAAAAATCAATTGGCTATAAATGTATGGATTTGTTTCTGTATCTTCTATTCTGTTCCATTGGTCTATGTGTCTGTTTTTGTACTGATACCATGCTGTTTTTATTACTATAGCTCTGTAGGATAATTTGAAATCAGGAATTGTGATGCCTCCTGCATAGTTCTTATTGCTGAAAATTGCTTTAGCTATTCTGGGTCTTTTGTTTCTCCATATGAAATTTAGGACTGATTTTTCTAGGTCTGTGAAGGGCGACACTGGTATTTTGACAGGAATTGCATTGAATCTGTAGATCACTTTTGGAAGAATGGCCATTTTGATATTATTTATTCTGCCTATCCAAGAGCAAGGGAGATCTTTCCATCTTCTAAGATCTTCTTCAATTTCTTTCTTTAGTGTTTTATAATTTTCATTGTAGAGGTCTTTACCCTCTTAGGTTTATTCCTAGGTATTTGATTGGTTTTGAAGTTATTGTGAATGGAATTGTTTTCTGGATTTCTTTCTCAGTGGCTTCATGGTTGGCATATAGAAAAGCCACTGATTTTTTTAGATTTATTGTGTATCCTGCTACTTTGCTGAATTTGTAAATCAGCTCTAGTAGTCTTTTTGTTGAGATTTTTGGGTCTTCTAGATATAGGATCATGTCATCTGCAAATAAAGATAAGTTCAGTTCTTTTCCTATTTGAATTCCTTTGATATCCTTCTCTTGCCTTATTGCTGTGTCAAGAGTCTTGAGTACTATATTGAAAAGGAATGGTGAGAGTGGACATCCTTGTCTTGTTCCTGATTTTAAAGGGAATTCCCACAGTTTTTTCCATTCAATATGATGTTGGCTTTGGGTTTATTTTATATTGCCCTAATGATGTTGAGACAAGTTCCTTCTCCTCTGTTTTTTTTTTTTTTGTCAGTGTTTTAACATGAATCGTGTTTGGATTTTGTCAAATGCTTTTTTAGCATCTATTGAGATGATCATGCTAGTTTTGTCCTTAGTTCTATTTATGTGGTGAATGACATGTATTGATTTGCAAAACATATAATGGCCACTCATATGAAGTATCTAAATTTGTCAAAATCATAAAAACAGAAAGTAGAAATGTGGTTGCCAAAGGCCAGAGGAGAGTAGAAGGAGAACAAGTATTTGTGGGTATACAATTTCAGTGTTTCAAAATTCAAAACAGTTCTAAAGACCTATTGTACAACAATGTGAATATACTTAATACTACAGAACTTCATGCTTTAAAATAGTTACAATGGTAAATTTAATGTTATGTTATGTTTTATCACAGTAAAATAGAAAAGAAAAGAGAAAAGAAAAAAGAAAAGAAAAGAAAAGAAAAGAAAAGAAAAGAAAAGAAAAGAAAAGAGATACAAAGAAGATTGGAACTGGGAAGAGTGTCAAACCAAAGGCTTCCTGGAGGCTGAGAAAAGAAATTTTGCAAACAAAAATTATCTTGTGGACTTCTCCAAAAAAGAAAAAAAAATACTATTTACCTGAGATATAAAATACCCCTATATTTTCCTTTACAATCTTCAACAAAATCTGTATTGGTCACTACTATCCAATGACATATGTTTGCTTGGGTGAGAGATAGGGGTAGAAGTGATACTATAACCATGTTTAGGTTAAACTCCAAATTCTTTATTATACAATTGCTTTAGTTCTTCCTCCTCTTATTTCTGCAAATTCTTCCCAATGCCTGAGACCTGTATTTCCATAAACAAAGAGCCTTATAATTTTTTTTACAAAACCAAAGGCAACATATATCACTCCTATAAGAAGGGGCCCCTGTCAGTTGCAATTTAAATAAAAATTTTTCCTTCTGTCAAACAAATGTAAAACCACCCACCAAATTACTGATGTTCATCAAGGTGAGTAGCTTTTACCAAGTCCCTATAATTTTCACATCTATTATGTCATCAAATAGTTCTATAAAGTTGATGTTATTGTCCCATTTTACAGATGAGGAATCATAGATTGGGGAGGTCAGATAGCATCCACAGGTAATAAAATAAGAAGCAGAAAACACAGAAATCCTATCTGGGTATCTCTGATACCAGAGCCCTGCTTTTTTTCACTACAGAATCTTATCTCCATACAAATAGTTTGGATTAGGTGAAGCATTAGAAAATGCTTAAACTCCTCAGATCAATGTATAATGAGCATGTTTTTAATTGATGCACCTATTTTATGTGTTTCAAAATAACTGGAAGTTTAGCAGCACATTGTTCTCAGGTAGCACACTCACAGACATTAAAATTCTATATCACCTTAAAGAACTAAAAAAAAAAAAAAACCTAACATTTAGCACACTGCATCCCTATGCCCTGGGGCATGTTTAGCACTCAGATAATTTACATGAAGCAGAATGTTTAATTTGGAAGTTTCAGCTGAGACTCTAAGATAGGATTAATATCACATATCAAGTGATTTTAGAAGGGAGAAAAAAAACATATGAGGATTTTCAAGACCAGATCAAAGCCTGAAATTAGTTTGCACCCGTAGGGAGGTATAAAGGATTTGAGAAAATCAGGTTGAGGAAACGACTCTGTGAGGAAATGGAGATGCTGTGCTTTATATTCTCACTATCAGTTCACAAAAGGATGGAGAGGTTTCTACTCCACCTCCATCTCCATTGGGACCACTTTAAAGAGCCAGAAAACCAGAGAGCCACTTTGGTGGTAAAGTAAAGGCTGGCTGTTGCTGTGTAAGTAGCTTCATTGGCATTCAACCCATGTGTGAGAACTGACTGAGTACCAGAGGTGGCCCTCACAGGAACCAATGGAAACCCTGCCTAATACAACCAACTGGAGGGATCAACGGTACTCCAAAGCTAGAGACTGTGTGCAAAAGGTACTGTACTCAGGATCAGCATCATGGCTGTAACCTGGGCAGTCACATGGGACCCCACACTTAGAAGCCCTCCCCAGCCACAGCCAATGCTTGGTTTAATGCTCTGTGAATTGAAATTCTCAATAATGTGTGTTAGTCAGCTTTCTGTTACTATAACAAAACCCTGAGGTTATCAACTTACAAAAAGAAAGAGTTACTTTGGTTCATAGTTTTAAAGATTCCTATCCATGATTCGGTGGACCCAGTGCTTAGGCCTCTCTTCGGGGAGCAGCACATCATAGCAGTAGAGTATGTCAGAGAAAAACCATTCACCTTATGGCTGGGACTTGAATAGAGAGAAAGAGAAATAGATAGGGCCCACAATCCCCTTCAAGGGCATACTACCAAAAACCTCCCAGTAGGCACCATCTTTTAAAGTTTCCTCCATTCCCAATAGAAGACCAAGCCTTTAACAAATGGGCCTTTGGAGGATATTCCAGATTCAAACTGTAGAATAACTGTGTCTTTGAACTTGTGTTTCACAAGTGCAATGAGATGATGTGTGTCTGCCATTCCCTGCTGCTCCATTCACGCAGTATTATTGATGGGCCATGACAGAGAATGCCAATGGAACCTCAATGAGTGTGAGTTCAGCAAGACTCGTGGTGAGGACAAAGTAAATGTGTTATGTCTCTAACCTCTAACCCAGCAAGCAGAGGTTGCTGACAGACCCAAGAGAACAGGCTCTACATGTGAAACAGAATTTGCTTTACACAGAAGATGGCAATGACATTCTAAGAAACACAACTAAGGAAGCCCATCATATTCTTACTCATGCTACTTCTCTCAGCAAATCATTAACACTAAAAAAGACAATGTAGAAGGGAAGGGAAACAACTCATAGCTCCTTCTCCTTTCAAGCTTTCCTTGCTCATGATTAATCTTAAGGTAGTGCTGGTAGCATGTACAGGTATCAAGATGTGAGATAGCCGGGCGTGGTGGCGCACGCTTATAATCCCAGTACTTTGGGAGGCGGAGACCGGAGGATCAGGGTTCGCGGCCAGCCTCAGCTCTCGCTCTCTCTCTCTCTCTCTCTCTCTCTCCTTAGTGAGGCCCTCCACAACTTCGTGAGACCTGGTTTCAAAATAAAT
>PVJS01028097.1:0-25750 GCA_004027185.1 Glis glis
CAAAAAAAAAAAAAAAAAAAAAAAAAAAAAAGAAATGAAATCAGTACATCAAAGGGGGCTGGGGATGTAGCTCAGTGGTAGAGTGTGAGAGGCCTCAGGTTCCATCCCTAGCACCACCACCAAAGAACAAAAACAAAAAGACCCAAGAAATCAGCATGTTAAGGGATGACCTGCACACGAACCACAACAGCCAAGTTAAGGAACCAACCAAGGTGCCCATCGACATATGAATGTATAAAGTGTGATACATACACACAATGCAGTATTACCCAGCCATAAAAGAGAATGGATTCCTGCCATGCGCTGTAACGTAACTGGATGTGGAAGACACTACGTGAAATAAATCAAGCACAGAAAGACAAATTCCTATGCTCTCATGCATATGTAGGAACTAAAAAACGTCGATATTATAGAAGTAGAAAACACAATATTGAACACTAGAGGCTGGTAAGGGTAGAAGGTAAAGGCATAGAGATGTGTTGGAAAACAGGTACCAAAGTTCGGTCAGATAGGAAGAGTAACTTCTAGTGCTTTGTAGCACAGTAGGGTACTACAGTTTACAGTAATTATAGGAAATTATAATAATCTCAAAATAATTATTATTATTTTTTTGTGGTACCAGGGATAGAACCCAGGGGCATTCTACCTCTGAGCTGCACCCCCAGCCCTATTTTTTATTCTTTATTTTGAAACCGGGTCTCACCAGGTTGTGGAGGGCCTCACTAAGTAGCTGAGGCTGGCCGCGAACCTGGATCCTCTGGTCTCAGCCTCCCAAGTACTGGGATTACAAGTGTGCGCCACCACGCCCGGCTTCAAAATAATTATAAGAGAGGAATTTGTAGGTTCCCAAAACAAATATACACAAACTGCCCTGATTTCACCACTACACACTGTATGCATGTATCAGATTATCACACTGTATCCCAAGAATATGTGTAATTATTATGTATCAATTAAAATTTTTTGCAGTACCGGGGATTGAACCCAGGGGCGTTCTACCTCTGAGCTACACCCCTGGCCCTATTTTTTATCCTTTATTTTGAAACTGGGTCTCATGAAGTTGCAGAGGGCCTCACTAAGTAGCTGAGGCTGGCCGCGAACCCAGATCCTCCGGTCTAAGCCTCCCAAGCACTGGGATTACAAGCGTGCGCCAGCATGCCCGGCTCAATTAAATTTAAAAAAAAAATCTGCCAGATATCCTTGGCACGACACTGTCTCATGGGACAGGCCTGGGTCACATGTGGCTATTAAAATTCATTAAAGCTGGGTGTGGTGACACACACCTGTAATCCCAGTACTTGGGAGGCTGAGACAGGAGGATTGCAGATTTGAGTACAGCCTCAGCAAGTAGTGAGAATCTCCTCAACCTAGCGAGACCCTGTTTAAAAATAAAAAGTAGGGCTGGGCATGCAGCTCAGAGGTAGAATACCCCTGGATTCAATCCTGAGTGGCATACATAAATTCATTAAAATTGAATTAAAAAGTACTACGTTTTTCCTCAGCTGTATTAGCCACCTTTCAAGTGCTCAAAATCCACATGTAACTAGGGACTATTATACTGAACAGTGCAAAAGATATTTCATAGAAGTTTTTCAATATGTAGAAGTCCTCAATGTACTAGTACCTTATTAAAATGGCAGAGAATCCGAGGTTATAAACATCTTGAAAGAATTCCCGAGAGTAAAATCAAGGGGAAAGGAACATTCACTAGTATCCAAAGTAACCTCTCTACAGGATCAGACATTGTACAAGAAAGGCCAGAGGAATCTTTTGTATCTCATGGAATTAAGGGTTAAATGGTTACATAAAGCAAGATGGAGATGTAGGACATGATGCAGCAAATTTTTATTAAAACAAAGGCATTGTCCAACGTCAACAGAAAAAGAAAAGGTCAAGTAGTATCGAACAAAAACCAGGCATGAACAAAAAAGAAATTAGCTATTTTTAAAACTATTCCAAATAGCCAACCTGAAAGCCTAAATATTATAAAGCAAAGATATCAAAGAGAAAGGGATGAATTTAAACAATAAAAGGAACATCTAAAAAGCTATTAATACCACAATGACATAATACTACAATGACAATCTCATTTACCACATTCTGTTTTAGATTTTTATGTTAAAAACTGATCACTCCAGTCCTCCAACAGGGCGCCCACCCGCGCGACCAGTGTTAATAAGCATTAACTTATTTGTATGTATTGTTCTACTCGAGATGTATTCATTTGATAAAGAAACCAGAACCAGACCACCTGACAAAGCCCAAACGTGAAGGTGACTGACAATTATCCCGTAGCATAAATCAAGACACTCAAGACAGAAAGGAAACAGGAGCAACAGCTGCTAAAAAAAAAAGAAGGGGAAAATGATATTTTCATAGCTAAGTAGAGGGCAGTCCTTCTTTAAAAATGCAATAAATAAGACCTCCCTCTATGTAGAGGGATTCTCAGAGTGGAGTCCAATCACCCCTTAGGGTTCTGGGCCCCTTTTCAGGGATTCAGTAAGACAAAAACTATTTTCGTAATACGACTGAGAGATTACCTTTTTATTCTCATCTCTCTCACCATTCTAAAGTTGGGCAGGGACTACATGACGTGTGGTATTTCAATAGACTGAATGCAGAAGGAGACAAGTAAACCTGGCTTTCATTAATCAGATACCTAAAGAGACAGGCAAAATGTCAAGCACTGCCTGTTTTCACTAAATTTTTTGTTCCATATAGTATATTTTCATGAACAAGTAAATTGTTTATATTATTGGATAATGGGTTAATTATACTTTTAAATGTATTAGTAATTATTTAAAAGTAACTTTAAAATTAATTTCTAATAGGGCAAATATCAATAGATATAATCTACATAAACAAAAGCTCTTTGAGGTTCTTGATAATTTATAAAAGTATGGGCCATGAGACCAAAAAGTTTGACAACTGTAGTACTGAGAACTGTGGCTAAAATCCCCACCCCCAATTAGGTTTTATTTCTAAAAAGATACTACAAATGTAGCTTCTAAACTTAAAAGTAACTGTCCCAAGTATACCTCATAAGGATTGAGTCGCTATACTTCAGGAGTTAAACTTGGAGTACACAATTTAAAAACCGAACACTCAAACACTTGAAGTTTATTAAAATGATCATTTTGAAAATAAGCTAGCATTAATGAATAAAACTTACAATAAAATACATAATTAAAAGTACTTGTGAGATAATTACATTCTTACCAATTCCCTACTAACTTACCAAATTATATTTAAAATGGTATTGAAATTCAAAGCCAAGTGAGGTGCTCATGCCTGTAACCCCAGTACTTGGGAGGCTGAGACAGGAGGATCATAGGTTCAAGGCCAGCACACCATAACTTAACAAGACTCTATTTCAAAGTAAAAAATAAAAAGGGCTGGGGGTGTAGCTCAGTGGTAGATTCCCCTTGGGATCAATCCCCAATACCAAAAAAAAAAGAGCAAAGAAAACGAATTCAACATGGTCAATCAAACAAGAGTGAGCTGATTTTCACATAACTATGTAAGCATAAAAACAAAGTTTCTTCAGCCAAAGCATGATACTAACTTCTCCTCCACACGAGGACATTCCTCAGAGCAAGTTTCCTGTGGCTAAATCACATTAGACTACTGCAAATAGAATGCATTTAATTATCAGCCTCTGCAAAAATTCTCCAGTGTTTATATTCATAATTCATATGGGGAGAGAGAAGAGAAGACCGGGTAGGCAAGGGGGGAGGGGAGAGCATGAGGGAGGAAATATTTACTAGTACCCAAAGCATAGCTTTGAAATGAATGACTAAGGCATGGAGAAAATTACATGACACTCCTTCTCCAAAGTAAGAATTTGTGAGTGACACTTCACCTCTCCAAGCATGCCTTTCATGGTTTGGAAAAGTATTCTTTTGAGAGGGAGCGGTGCCAATGAGAACAAATCCTGTGTGAGGCTCCACCCCTGCCTGCTGGAAGGCCACATGAGGTATCTCCTGTGTGATGAAGAAACTCAAAGCTTTAAACTAGTGCTCAGAGCATTCGCCACCAGGCCACAGCCACAGGACCAACATTTTTTTTTTTTTTTTTTTTTGCGGTACCAGGGATGGAACCCAGGGGCGTTCTACCTCCGCGCTACACCCCCGGCCCTATTTTTTTATACTTTATTTTGAAACCGGGTCTCACGAAGTTGTGGAGGGCCTCACTAGGTAGAGAGAGAGAGAGAGAGAGAGAGAAAGAGAGAGAGAGAGAGCTGAGGATGGCCGCGAACTGGGATCCTCCGGTCTCCGCCTACCAAAGTACTAGGATTACAAGCGTGTGCCACCACGCCCGGCTAGGACCAACATTTAAAGGTTTCTCTCTACAAAATGTTTTCTCTGCTTTCTTAGTTTGGAAAACATTACAGAGAAATGCATGTAAGCCAGGTACACTGTCTTATTAAGGGAAGACAACTTGATCTGAAGAAAGAAAATATAATCTTGGCTGTTTACAGTGGGCACTAAAGAACAGGAATGACCCCATCTTCTTCGTCCCACACTGCAGCTCAGTCCTGCCCTTAGCTTACGCTGTCAAAATGTCTGGGGGCTTTGTCTTCTAAGAATACCAATTAATGTAAATGACAACCCATAATTTAGCATACATAAATCTTATTTTAATCAAGTCAAAGGGCAAAAGGAAGTGATAACAGGAATGTTAGCTGCTCGGCATGAATGGGGCCTCTGGTTTCAATCTTAATTCCATTTCAGGAGAATGACATATAAATAAAGATAGCTGTAATTAAAATAGTTTTCATGTGTGGCCTATGGAAGTCTTTACTTGATTAGACATATCGCACATCATTATAGGATTTAAAATTTTAAATCACATTCAGTACTGTTTCCATTGAGAAATCTTTCTTTTCACTCGTAAGCTCAAATTCTATGGTGTAAAGCCATTAGGTAGGACAGCAATCAGGTAGAGCTAGAACAGCACCAACAGACAAGTAGAGACACAATGTGGTGCCACAGGAAAAAGATCTGTGGTGTCAAAACATTCTACACAGTTGCTCTAGAATGGTTTCCTCTCCCATCTCTCAGGATATGGGCTCTAATTTTAATCACTACCACCAAGTTAATTAGAAAGAACAAGGGAATTTTGAAACCAAGAATTGAAAAACAGACGAGAAAATGTTACAGCAGGTAGCATCCACTTCCTCTTTTCCAGCACAAACCATCAAGTTTTGTTGGGGGTTCTTCCATCCCCAACTTGGTAAGATCTGTAAGTGTGGTATGATACACAGTCATGCACTGCATAATAAGGGTACACAGTTCAAACTGCAGCAAAAATAATTTATGCTAAACACTAGGAAAAAAGGCAGATGTGGTATGATATAGTCATGTACTGCATAATAATAATGTGATGATGGACAGCGTATATGATAATGATCCGTCCCTAAGATCATGATGGAGCTGACCATAACCGAGCTGGAAACTTCCTATCACCCAATGCCGGGTAGCGGTCACAAAGTACTAGCGCATTACTTATGTGCGGGTGCTGACACTGGTACAACACACCTACTGCACTGCCAGTCTTACAAAAGAAGAGCACATACAATTGTATACTGTACATAACACTCAGTAACACAAATACTTATTTTAGAATGTACGTCTTCTATTTATCAAACAAAAGGTTTCCATTGAAACAATGCGCCCTGTTACACAGGCAGCAGCCTCCTACGTCTTGCCTGCGTCTCTCTTGGTCTCTTGATTGCTTCTCCTACATCTCTTGACTTGTACCATCTAGATTTGTGTGAGTATACTCTACGATGTTTGCACAATCATAAAATTTACTAACAGTGTGCGTTTAAAAGTATCACCATTAGGCAATGCGTGACTGTGTATTTTGGTTTTCCTCTGCGATTCCTGGCTCATATGTTCCATTGCCTGGTCATTTTCTAAATCACTACAATAAGGTTAAAATATTTGGCCTTTTGTTCTTGGTTCCTGATGCAGCCTCATAAAAATAAAAGTGAAAGTCTTTGTTACAATGTTGGGGCACTTTAGGCCTCAGAAAGCAGATTCTCTCTGACCAACTCCTCCCCCCCCCCCATCATCTGCTCCTTTTTCTGCCCAGGACTGCAGAAATTAGAATTTCTCTTCCCCAAGACAGGTCAGAGAAAGTAAAAACATACTCATCTTCCTTAGCCTGTCTTGGAACTAACCATAAAGAAATTCTCTGAGCTACCTGGTCCTAAGATCCCAAGTCCCCAGTTGCAGAAGGAGTCCTGCCCATGCCCGGAGGAAGGAATGCTACACAGAGAGGCCAAGAAAAATCTGAACAGACTGGCCCTGCTGAGTTCCCCACTCAGCCTTGTAGCATACATCAGACCCTTTTGTCCAATCACATTTCTACACAGCTGTCCAGGCTTCAACGATGCTTATGCAATGGAGCCTCCATAAAACCCCCAAAGCACAGGGTTCCAAGAGCTCTGGACAGCAGAACAGTGACAGCTCACAGGAAGGTGAGCAAGAGCTGGTCCACACACTGGGAGGGTGGCACACCCCAAATCCATGGGGGCAGAGGCTCCTGTGCTGGGACCCTTCCAGGCCTTTCCCTTTGCATCTCCTTCATCTGACTTTAATTGTATCCTTTATAATAAACATGTAAATGTGATTGGAATGTTTCCCTGAATTCTGTGAGATGCTCTAGAAATTAATGGAACCCAAGGAGGGGGTTGTGGGAACTCCCTTTTAGCTGGTTGGTGGGAAGTTCCAGAGGGTCCAACTTGCAAATGGCTCTGAAGAGAGGGCAGTCTGAGGGACCACGCCCTCACACTGTGGGACCCACCTGACTTTCAGGTAGAGAGTGTCAGAACTGAACTGAATTCGAGCACACACGGCTGGTGTCCACTACAGACATGACTGCTTGCTTGGTGTGTGGGGAACAACCCCACACATCTGGTATCAGAAGTGATCTGGGTTATGAGAATACAGCAGGAGAGACTTAGTTTGAATCTTTCTTTCTGTATCTGCAGAATGGGTAACGCATGGAATTTTCTAAAAGCATTTGGCTGGGGATGTAGCTCGGTGGTAGAACACTTGCCTAGAATGCACATGGCCTTAATAAAGAAATGGAAACAGAAAGCATCCAGCCCACTGTGGCTGCAGTCACAGTCAACTTCCTTCACGGCCACCAAGCCCATTTCAAACCCTCCTGCTCCTTGAAAGGAAACAAAAGGGGCTGCTCTGAAAATGAAACCATCACAGTATCTCTAGCATTTTTCTGGGGACATGGAGGTCCCTGTCTGTATGAGACTCCTTGGAGAAGCTTCCATCTGTTTCACAGGACAGCTTCTCTTCTGGATGAAGCACTGTTGGAGAGGATGGATGTGAAGACACTGCACATCCTCTAAGCCAGTCCCCTTAAGGACTGGCTTCAAGAGGCTGGACTCTAATCATATTCTAAACATCCAGACCAGCAAATTGCAATTGCAAATAACTGGGAGGCAAATATTCAAAAGGCTTTTAGCACCAGGTGTGGTGGCACACACCTGTAATCCCAGTACTTGGGAGGCTAGGACTGGAGGATTGCAGGGTCAAGGTGAGCCTCAGCAATTTAGCAAGGCCTTAGCAACTTAGCAAGACCCTGTTTCAAAATAAAAAATAAAATAGAGCTAGGAGTCTAGAGGCAGAACACTCCTGGGTTCAATTCCCAGTAACACAAAAGAGAGAAAAAAAAGTGTCTTTTACCCTGTTTCAAAATAAAGAATCAAAAACAGGGCTGGGGGTGTAGACCGGAGGTAGAATGCCCCCGGGTTCAATCCCCAGTACCGCAAAAAAAAAGTGTCTTTTAAGCAACACTTCCTTCTACGAGCAGCTACTTATTAATTCTTATCTAACTTCAGCTTCATAACTGATGTGATTACTTGAATATTCAAAATAAATTATCATGTTCTCCAAACTAATTTGTACAAAATGTACAAAAGGCAGTATTACAGCCTCCGTTGAAATTAAAAGAGGGCAGAGAAACATAATAGTTATGCCTCTCCCCCAAGAGAAAAATCTCTTCAAAGATTTTAATTCCAACTTGTGTCACATAAGGCATACAACACAAAACACCTTTCTTTTTTTTAATTCAATCTAAATACCTACATTTTATAATTGTTGTTTGGGTGTGGGAGTGAATGAGGGAGAAGCACAGTTAAAATGTGTTTAAAAAAAAAAAGCCTGCCATGATGTGCCACTTTGTAAAAACAAACACAACCTAGTAAATTATATCCCCATGGAGTGTGACCAAAGGCAACAGTGGTTTTATCCATGTTAATACATAAGCCATCACACGAAGTTTGAGATTTCTTTAGAAATTATGGTACTCTTAGTCATCACAATCTTGCCAGACCTAGTGACTTTCACCCAGAAAGAGAGCTCACCTCTGAAAGGGTCTAAGAATCCCATGAGAAATGAAGGAAATGGGAAAGGTGGCCACACTGTGGCCCAGCACAGCAGCCCTTAACTAACAAGGCCTGTACCAGAAGGACCTGGTAGGTGTCTTCAAAATACTCATGACTTCTATCTCCACCCAAAGGAAATTAGCTGATCTGGAGACAGAAGCTGTCTTGGGGATTCGGGCACCCTTCCTTCCAACCTACACCTCTCAGGTCTTTTATATACCTTGTAAATTAAACCCAGATGGGGCTGGGGCCAGGTACGGACACCAATGCTGGACTCCCTAGGCCAGCCAACTAGAGACTCAGGTTTTGAACACTGATTTCCCAAACCAGCAGAGCTCTGTGTTTGTACTCTTCCCCCCATTCTCACCCCCCAGTACTAGAGATCAAACCCAGGGCCTTGTACATGCTAGGCAAGCATTCTACCATGACTTACAGATGTAAGTCAGCTGTGTACTTCTGATTACCCAAAAAGAGGAGGTTTAAGTTCAGAATATCTAACAGAGGAGTAGGCAAGAAACAAAGGTCCCCTTTTCAAGGAGTGCTCACAAATGCATTTCCCTATCAGCTCTCTGTCTAAACCTTTGTTACTGTCGACAAAAGCCCTATATTGGTGACCATCAACCTCACAGATTTTAACAATGAATGAAGAAACTCAACTTCGCTTCCTCTGGCTTCTGAGCCCAGAGCTGTGCATGCATATGACTATTTAGGTCTGCCAGGCTGCAGATTAACAGGGTGGCTACGAGAAGACACTGCAGCTCACCTGCCTGGGTTTGAATCCTGGCTCTGCCATTTATGAGCTGTGGGGCTTTGGACAAGTGACAGAACCTTTCTGCAACTTAGTTTCCTCGTATGGAAAGCTGGGGTACCCATGTCATGGGATGTGGTGCTCCCCAAATCTATTAATTTATGTCGAGCACTCTGGAAAAGTGCATGGGACATGGTACCGAGCAGTTATATTCAGTACCCACAGCACAGCCTCATACTTTCTAAAATGTGCAACGTATTTCATTGCCCAACTATGTATTCTTCAGAAGGACATCTGCTCTACTAACACTTCTAATCTCTTGCTCTTATAAACAATATTTCACTTAATAGCTTTTACCATGTTAATCAAGTTAATCACTGTCCCACTTAATTGTCATGCACGACACTGATGGTACCAGCACCCTCCTATGTAGGCCCAGGCACCATCAGTATCATCTCCAAGTTCTAGACAGGACCTGGAGTCTCAAGAAGTCCTCTGCTCTAAGTGGCAGAGCTGGAACCACCCACAGGTGTGTGGCTACTAACCCAAAGGCATGTCTTCAATCTGCTTCCTACAGCTCTTACTTAAAACAAGCATAACAGGTGTTCCCATAAATGCAACTCAGATCCGTAACAGGTAAATATTCAGAAATTCTGTCAGAAGCAAACTCAAATTTTCACTGAGGTGCATTATCACCTAACAAGTACAGCTGATGGAGCTATCAACAACCTCTGTAAATATTAAAGTAATTTGTTTCTACCGCCAAAGACTGGAGCAGAGGTACCCTGAACACCCCCCCTAGGGACATATACCACATTGCCAAGCTCCCAGGGAAGCAAATGAATAATTACTGAATTTGGTATCCTGAGAACTACTCTTTGGGGAAGGAGAAATTCATAACAATCACTTTGTAATAACATTTGCTATGCCAAGACAAAAAGGGAACAGTACTCTGGGGTTCAGAAACTCAGATAAAACACGTACCTGACAGGCCAATTCTCCAGCAAGACTTTAATTAGGGTCTGTTTAGTACAGGCTTATGAGAGCTCAGTTCTGACAGGATAAAACTGTTGACATGGGGAAAAGGAAAGGGCAAAGGTAGAACTTAATAAAGATGGAACCTATAACCAGCATGTGCTAGCAGGGGTGCCCTCACCTCATGTAACTCTAAGAACTATAGTTAAAAATTACAGGTATGTGTCAAGAAAATGGTTATTTTCCAATTAGCAAAGGCATGATAGTATCAGCACTAAAAATCTTAAAACAATTTCCTAAATCCCTGACAGTAAGAACACAACAAACAAAAGGTACAAAAGTCTGAGTTAAAATATAAAGAATACTGAAACATACTTTCTTGCATGAATGCAATGACACTGTACTTCAGAAAGTGCCAGGGAAGGAGGGAGGAAGAAGAATGGGAACTTAGTCTTTCTAAATCCTCACCAAGTAGGAATATTTTGAATCCAGGGGTCACACAATTCTAAAAGCAAATGCCTACAAGTCAACTAAAAATATTACCAGTGAAAGCCCGGAGGGAACCAAAGTGTTTGGTGACAATAACATGTATGGGTTGAAATCAGGGATGGGGGAGGAGTCTTGTTACACAAACTCAAAATCTGATCAGGTTAGTGTCCTTAACAATTCGCTTCGCTGGGACATCTCCAGCAGTTATGTTTTAACCATTTTAAGAGGAAAAACCAGCAGCGGTTTGCTATTGCTACTGCAATTTCCACCACCAATTCTGACCTCCACCTTACTAAGGCCTAAATGGTCTCAATTTTCATTCTCTATCTCTGGCCAAACAGAAACAAAGCTTTTATTCCTGCCAAAAATGAAAAAAGGAAATTTTAATCTTTCATTTTTAAAGAAAAAGAAACCAATGCGGAAAGCTGATTTTGCTCATGGTTGGTAGCAAGTTAGGACAAGAAACCACAGCAGCCAGTTTCTACACAAGAATGGGGCACCCTATACATACAACCATGCCTTCCAGTCTTCTCAAACTTCTTCAGTTTCAATAAGCAAACTAGCTTGTGTGTGCTTTACTATAATCCTGCATTGACAGGAGGCTGCATTAGGAGGTATGTGGATTTTAGGATTATGTGAGGTAACATGGCCTTGGTTCTTACTCTGCTAGCCACCAGTCACAGGAACTTTAGCAATACTGGGACTTTTCCTTTTCTCACCAGTAATACTTTACTGAAAGGTGTAAGAGTTCCAATTTCAGTAATATTAAAATGCATCAAAGTGCCTACAGTGGTTTTGAGATCCACTGATTATAAGCTTTCTCTCTACCCAAATGTTAAAATGTAGAAGACCATCTAAGATTGGATGAAAGACGGTAAAAACATATTCTTGCAGAAGAGCAACCAAAACAGTGGCGAAGGAGGAGGAAGGCCACACAGAGGAGCAATCTGACCTCAAGAAGAAATGGCTTTTCGGCGTATCTAACTGGGCTGCTGGGTATTTCCATCTGGTTACACAGCGTCCTCCTCTCTTTATGATACCAGCTTCTTCTACCAGCCTGTCTTGGAATGTCTTTCCTCTTACTGGCCTCCAGGTCGTATCCTGGACACAATCTCCTACAATTAGCTCTCTCTGATCCATGCTCCTGGTTAGGGCTCCAGGTCAGGCCTTCACACTGTGCTGGCCTCCTCTTAACAGCCTCTCACCCCCTCCACATTCCTAGTCTCTTTCCTCACCAATCCCTCCTACACACTTTGATGAGACTCCTACTTCTATAGCACAGCACTCATAATGCACTCCTTCTAGTTCACAAGATAGTAGCAAACACTTCAGGAAAGGAAACAGGCTAGGGAATCAAGAGGATCTGAGCTGGAATGTTGGTGACCTTGGGCAAGTATCTATACTTTGCTGCCTTTATGTCTTCACTTGTAAAGTAGGAATGCTCTGGTACCAATTAATAATACTTGAGATAGATCCTCATGGCCTGGTCTTTGCAGGGTCTGACACACAATAAATAACTTAATAAAAGTTAGCCATTCTTATTATATCAATACTTTGCCTATCTAACCTTTTTCTTCTACTTCTGCCCTACTTACCAGCTTCAGCCAACTGGGCTACTTGGATCTTGCCCAATGATTCCATCCCTGTTTGCTCTCCAAACTCCCCCTCGCTTAGAATGCATGTCTTCCTATCACTGCCTTCAACTAAAACTCTCTATGAAATGGAAGGCTAGATTCAAATGTCCATTCAATCCATTCAATCCTGGAAGTCCTTACAGAAGACACTGTGCCTGACTTTCTGGTGTTTATGCTAGTCCTCCTGAAAGACACAACAGCCAGTCAGGTGAGGTGAGATTTTAACCCCACTCCTGTAATGGGTCCCAGGTTATCATATTTCTACTCCTCCACCTATTGCTTCAAGATACCAAGGAGTAAGTCAAGCCAAGAACTCTAAAGTTCAGGCTAAGGACTCTCTTTGGAAGGTATTGGGAAGAGAAGTCCTCTTGTGTTACTATCGTGCTGAAAGGATTGTTGGCAGTCATCTTATAAAAACAGTCTTAGGACATAACCAGTATCTAAGAGGACTTCGGAGAAATGGAGCAAATGTCCTGCCCTCAAGGACTTTTCCAGGCAGGTGTGAGGTCAAGCCTATCAGAATTGGGTTTACTGTTTCTTGCACCAAAAGCATACCTAACAGTTCAACAATGCAAGGCACTGATATGTCTAACGGGGAATCTCTGCCATGAAGCTTTCCCAGATACAGGTAGACAATGCCCCAGACATCTGCTTGGTCCAAGTTATAGACTGTGTATAAAAGGCTTAAAATGTAAACTAAATCAGGAAGCACTTTGGAATCAGGAATCCCCACGTACACATTAAATACACAACCAATAACTGACGAGTCAATGTACTAATAAACAGAATGAATCAAGTATGAGCTTTAAAAAAGGGAACAGACTTTAGGCAGATTTGAGAGATGACAAATTATTAATTTTGAATGGTTTAAGATGGAGCTTTAAGTGCAAAGCTGTATTTTTAACCAGTTATATAAATGGCACATAGTCAACTAGACGAGTAATCCAAGCAGTACAAGGAGAGGTGAAGGAGCAGGGATGTTGCAGGAGACAGAGGTCTGTGACTTTGGAAAAGTCACCTGACATCTCTGTGCCTTAGTTCTCAAGTCTTAGGGGGAAAAAAAGAGGTAGGTGATAAAACTTCACTCAGGGATGTTATACAAATTATGTGTGAAAAGCAGCCATTAATAAATTCTCACATCTATAGTTTCTGAAACAGAATGCACGCAAGAAGACGACTTATTATGGGTAATGAATGGGAAGATTATCCTGCTGGATAATAGAAGAGTTTAGAAGAGGTGAGAGACACAGAGAAACTTTTTTTTAAAAATTACTAAATATATTAGGGAGCCAGGTGTGGTGGCACACACCTGTAATCCCAGTACTTGGGAGGCAGAGACAGGAGGATTTCGGATTCAAGGCCAGCCTCAGCAACTTAGCAAGGCCCTCTAGCAATTGAGACTCTTTCAAAATTTTAAAAAATAAAATCAGGCTGTGGGTGTAGCTTAGAGGTAGAACACCCCAGAGTTCAATCCCCAGTACCACAAAAAGATAAAATATGTATGTATGTATGTATGTGTGTGTGTGTATGTGTGTGGTGTGTGCGTGTGCGTGTGTGTGTGTGTGTAGAAGTATGTGGCCTGGAAAGAAAGAGATAAAACTATCCACTTACACTCTCTACTATCTTCCTTAGTTACCCTAAAGAAAGGTAAACAGTTTTGCCTTGATTTGTATAATTCAAGTTGGAAGTTAAGATTACCCAAGGATGAGAACAAAACCTCTAAAAGCAGGAGAACATTAATTATGCTGAGAGCAAAGAGGAAGTAGTGAAAAAGGATTTCTGCTAACACCAAACATCCAGAAATTAATGTCTAACCATGAGAAGCTCTGCTGATCCCAGGAGAAAGGAAACATTCAGCAAACAACCATTTGGCAGATCCCATGCTGGGCTCTTTCATTTGTATTCTCTCTCGAAATCCATATAATAAATCTGCAACATGGACACCCCCCCCATTTACAGACATGAAAAGTGAATGAAGGGGGTGAAGGCAGCGTCTGAATTTACAACATACATTCCTTTAAAAATGTGACAACCTAATTTTAATATACTTTCTACATTCACTTTTCTGCAAAGTTCTAGCCTAGATTCTTTAAAATTATGCCTATAACTATCAATAACATTTTCTCTTTTATCTTCAATTAGAATTGGAAGAGAAAATATAAAAAGAGATACAGTACAGAAAAAGTTCCTGGCAATGATGAGGGCAAGAATCTAAAAGGAAAATGAGCAACCTTTCTTTCAAGGGCAGAGCGCTTTCCTGGAGAATCCAGGCAGTATCTGAGCTGACTAGAAAAGTGATCCGTTTGACCTAAACTGCAGATGGAAAGCTGAAGTGTTTGTGCACAGCCACCTAATGCAGAACCCCTTGTCTATCTGTAGATTCAGCACCAAATGCAGTTGGCTGGGACGTGCAAGCGAAACAAGTGCAGACCAACAGGTTATCTGCCAAAGTGGTTAGAAACCTCACAAGCAACATTAGCTCTTCCGTACAACCCTATAAAACACTTCCTGCCACGGTCCTGCTGCTATTTAAAAATAAAAAAATAAAATAAAACACTGCTCGTTCTCCACATTTCCCCACCAGCCCCTCTGGGTTATCCAGCCCAACCAATAAGTCATGCACTACATTCTTCCAAAGAGAGGACACACACACACACTTTTGCAAAACTCGGCCAAATGCATTCACTAAATTTGCAATCAAGGAGACAGGAGTCGAGTTTAACTCACAATTAACCGTGAGAAGTGGAAACTACCAAGTGCAAAAGCACGGAACGGCTGCAAGACAGTTGAAAAGAGCTCTTGCGCTGGGCATGACCACCTCCACCCCGACACCAGGGGAAGGGGGAAGTCATTAGGGTGCAAACAGCAAAAGGGCATTCTTAACTCGCAACCCAATGCACCCAAAGGCTCCCCCGGCTCAGGGCCGCTCCCGCTCCTCCCTCCCGCCGGCTGCTCGGGTCTCTTCCGCGCCCTGACTCCCTAAAAAGGCCGCCCAGGTCGCCTGCCAGCCCCCACCCTCTCGCTTTCCCCCAGCCTCATCCCTCCCTGAATACTTAGGGCTGCAGTGGTCTGGTTTTCAAACAACTGAAGTGGTCCCTTGCTAGCGGGTTTCTCTCCAAGGGGCAGAGCGGAGGTTCCAAGGTTGGCGGAGGCAGAGGAAGAAGAGAGGAAGCAGAGGCCGGAGCGACCCCGCGCCGCCGCTCGGCGAGCTGCACGCCCGGCCGGGACAGGCGCGTCTCGGCGCCCGGTGCCCACCGACCCGCGTCCCCCAAAGAAACTGCTCCGTGCCAGGGCGGGCGGATCTGGGCGCACAGACCCATCCGTCCCGCCTCCGGCCTTGGGCACCGGCAGGGTCTGAGCCCCGCGGCGCTGTCAGCGCGCTCGAGTGGCCGCCCGCCGCTGCCACCCGCGAACAGGTGCGACAGCATCCCCGCAGCCCCCGAGGCGCCCCGCTCCGCCCGCGCGGGGCCGGCTGCCCCGCACCCCAGGGCGCCCGCAGCGAGGTCGGCGCCCGGCTCCCCCGCTCCGCCGAGCGGGCCGCGCCGCCAGCTCTTCCCGGCCCGGCTCGCACCTAACGGCGCCCGCCGCCCGCTCCCCGGCCGCGCGCCCGCGCGGGTGTCATGGCGAGCGGGGCCCGGGACAAGTTTCCAGGAGCTGATGGCTCACCTCTCGGCCCCAGGGGCGGCGGCGGCTCTGAGCGGAGCGAGGCGCGGCAGCAGCGCGGCGGCCAGCCGGGGCAGAGGAGGATGTGCGAGGGAGGCGCCGGCGCGAGGACCCGCCGCGATGGGAAGAGGAAGGCGCCGGTATCTACAATCAGAGCGTGGGCTGACCGTGACGTCACAATGGCGAGGCCAGCCAATCCGCGCCCGGAGGGCGCATCAAGCGCTATGATGTCATGCGTCTCCGGAGCCAATCCCCGGGCGATCGAACTTTCGTGATTGTAAATTCCAGGATCCGATGCGGTGGGGAGCCGAGTCGGGGGTTGGTCCCCTCCAGTTCACGTGTCTCCGGGCAATTCTGTCCTCTTCTTCCTAATAAGCCTGCGTGGAACCAGAGCCTGCGCAATGGCAGCAGTGAAGTCCCGACGCCCTGAACTCTGAGTCTTTCACGCCTGTGGCGGCAGGGTTCCGTGGCCACCGTTGGGCAGCACAAGACCACCCTCTGACCCGTCTCCTCTAGGGCCCGAAAGGGATCCAGTTCTTGGTTTTAGCTGAAAGGATTAAACGCCTCGCCCAGAGCGACGGCTGCAGTTGAGAAAGATAAAGCAACAACAACAAAGAAAAAAATCATTCAAAATTCTTGCTGTAACCTTAATTCCTTTCAGATAGATTTACTATATTCTTACGGATTCAGATTTTTCTTTAGAGGTTACTGCCAACTCCATTTCTACTCTAGAAAATTATTACAAAGGCGTGTAAAAGGGGGGATGGTGTTAGGGTATGTGACACCCTTCAGCTGGGAGTGAGTGTGTGTGTGTGTGTGTGTGTTACTTGGGATTGAACCCAGGGGCATTCTACCTCCGAGCTACACCTCCAGCCTATTTTATTTTTATTTTGAAACAGGGTCTTGCTAGGTTGATAAGAGTCTCACTACTTGCTGAGGCTGTCTTGGAACCTGCAATCCTCCTGTCACAGCCTCCCAAGTACTGGGATTACAATGTGTGCCACCACTCCCAGCTGGAAAATTTAAGCACTTGGGCTCAGGGGACAAATAGAAGAAACTTGCTGTTTTTTCATTGATATCTGAATAATTTAAGGTCACGATCATCCTTGTATTCTCTTTCCCTATTTCAAGTCCTATACATTTAGCCTTTCTTTGTGTGCTTTTTATTTTTTTTTTTTTTGCTTTATTTCTACTACTCCATGTCCAGCAACACAACACAGTCACTCATTTAATATAGGCAAATTTATTATTTTGCATAATGTTTATTATGTGCCAACTGTGTTCCAGGCACTAGACCATTGCAATAGGAATACAGATATGCAAACTGTTACCTACAAATTAGGTAATTCAAACATACACAAATAATTGAGATTGAGATTGTTAACAGTCCCTTGCCATGCACCCCCGCAAACACTGAATAACTTCAGATTGCCAGATACTATGCAAGATGTTAGAAATTTGAAAGAAAAAAAACTGCAAGAACTCTCTGGCCTCTCAAATGATACAGTCGGGAAACTATAATGCAGAAGTGGTAAATGCTACAGTGGAAACAGATACACAAAAGTTTCTTTCAAGGGGCACATTGAAAGGATATTTTGGTGGCATACAAGATTTGTCAAGAGCCAGACATAGTGGCTCAAAAATGTTTTGGTTTTTTGTTGTTGTTGTTGTTGCGGTACCGGGGATTGAACCCAGGGGCGTTCTACCTCCGCGCTACACCCCCAGTCCTATTTTTTATACTTTATTTTGAAACCGGGTCTCACGAAGTTGCGGAGGGCCTCACTGAGAGAGAGAGAGAGAGAGAGAGAGAGAGAGAGAGAGAGGGAGAGAGAGAGAGAGAGAGAGAGAGCGCTGAGGCTGGCCCGGAACCCGGATCCTCCGGTCTCCACCTCCCAAAGTACTGGGATTACAAGCGTGCGCCACCACGCCCGGCTCAAAAATGTTTTGAATCATCATCCCGGCACTGCTATGTTCAACTCCAGAGTTCCAACCCTCTGTCACCTAGTCATGTCCCAAGATTATTAATGACTCTCGAATATAAATCAGTAAGGTCATGTCCTCATTGTTCCTCTAATCAGAGACTTAGGGTTCCCAGTACATACATAGGTAATTCAGGTGAACTTCCCCTGCCCCAACAACTAACCATACACTCTAGAGTGTGAACTAACATGACCGTGGCATAAGCTGCTCCATATTTCAACATCATTGCATTCATGGGAAAGCTGCAAGAAAAGCAGTAGAACTCGCGACTTCCCAATTTCACTGCATTTTTTCTAAATACTTCAAAAGAATACCTAGGAGTTTGTGCCAGGATTACTAAATAACAAAATTCATGGAAAGCGTTTTAGGTAACATAAGAATCAGATGCCAGACCATTGGGTTTCTAGAGACTGCACTGTAGCTATCCCTGCCCTTTAACCACCTGTCATATGTGCTCTGCAATAGGGTGTAAGCGAAAAAACCCTGTAACTCTTTACCTGTTTCTTTATACCATCCATTTGGCAGTCCCCCAAGAAATGATTGCTAAATTGTCTTGGTTAAGTAATTATTCTCTTTTTCTCCTTATTTTTAAATTCTGGTATCATTTTCCCTTTTACTCTTAACTTTCATCCATAGGCCCGAATCTCTTCCAACACACACTTCCAAGTGTAATAGAAGGTTGCTTCAATACTGCTTTTGAGAAAGGAAGTATTTAACATCCTGGGCAATTTATTTTATTGTTAGAGCAGCTGCAGTTGAATTAAAAGTACAATTGAAAGTTTCATTACAATACAATTCTAATTAGTGAAACTGTTGTTTCATTAGGAGGCATTTGCATGACAAAATGAAACTTGTCTTTGAAGATGAGATCTAAGCCTGTGTTCGCCTCCGGACATTTCAAAGTTGACTAAAATATGGGCCAAGTATAAGCTAATTTATGCTAAGGAGGACACTATAGTGTCTCTATTGGTTCCGGTCTCCCTCCCCCCATCTTACCTTCCTCTCTTATAATTTGCGTTTCCTGTTATCTTGCTGTGACGAATATTGGCCTCCCTTATCTTTGCTGGAGGCACATGAAGATTAAAAAGTTTCCTTTCCTCCTCAGAGGAGTCAGTTCCAAGCTTCCATGTTACTTTGCTACTCCTCCTTTTCATTCTGTACAATATACGTCCTGCATTTTATCTCTGTTCCTGTCCTTTGGTGTTCATTTTGATGAACGTCAGCTCCTCGAGGCTCTGCCCATGCCTGCCTGCCATGTTGTTTTCCTAGTGGCTAGCAGCATTTCTGACAAATAGCAGATGATCATAGGTATCTGCCAAATGAATGAACAATTCATAGTATTTTTCTGGGTTCTCTAGCCTTTCCCTCTCCACTTCCGTTTATACTCTTTGGTACTCTATCTGGGAGTGATTTGGCAATGAAAGAGGTCTGCCTCCAAAGTCTTCTGTCTACCTTTGCTTCTAAGTGATAATACTCCCTCGCATGCCTTTGGATTCCATCTAGACTCTGCTGGTTCCCAGATGCATTTCTCTAGCCCACACCTTTCCCCTGAATACCAGACTTGGATTTAACTGCCTATTAATGACTGCACCTCTTCGATGTATAAAAGGCAGCTCAAACTTAGCATAAACAAAAATGAACTCCTAATTAGCCTCCAAATCTGGTCCTCCCATCTTCCCCAGATGTGTAAATGACAATTCTATTGATCCAGTTTCTCAGGCCAATCACCTTACAGTTATGTTTATCTCTTCTATTTTTCTTACTTCCTATACCCAATGCATTAGCAAAGCCTTATCATTTAACTTTCAAAATGTATTGAGAATCTGTTCATTTTTCACCATCTCCGTTGCAAACCACCTACTTTAAGTCATTATAAACCATTGCCCTAAAATTTTCAATAGCCTCATGTCTTATTGTTTTCAGTTGCTATCACAGAATACCTAAGTCTGGGAGATTTGTGAAGAATAAAGGTAGCCAGGTGGGTGGCATACATCTATAATCCCAGTCCTTGGGAGGCTGACATAGGAGATTCTCATGTTCAAGACCAGCCTCAGCAACTTAGAGAAACCCGTTTCAAAACAAAAATAAAAAGGTCTGGGGGTGTAGCTCAGAGGTAGAATGCCCCTGGGTTCAATCCCCAGTACCAAAAAAAAAAAAAGAAAAGAAAAGAAAGAATAAAGATTTATTTAGATCATGGCTACGGCTGCAAGGCGGGTGGGGAAGATCAGGCATCTGGTGAGGGTCTCATACTGAGTTATAACACAGTATAAAAGCAAAAGCAAGCAGGCACATTTGGAAGAGAGACAAGCAGGAGAGCCTGAGTTCGGTAAAGGAATTAATTCCTTTTAACAACCTAATCACCTCTTAAAGGTGAAATTTTAATACGAGTTTCAGAGGAAACAAACCATATTCAGAACAGAACATCTCCTAACTGGACCTCTACTTCTGCCTTTGACTCCTATCACAGTTTCAAATAGTCTATTTGAAACTATGCTTCCAGAGTGATCATTTTAAAATCAAAGAAAAATCATGCCACATGTCTGCTGACCAGCATCCATCAACTTCATGTCTCACCACAGACTAGAAGTCCAAATCCTTACACTGACCTATAAGGTCCTTTCTGATTTCACACCTTGCCATTTCTCTGACCTTCTAAAGCTATCTGCCATCTACCCACAATAGCCTCTTATTCCTTGAATATACTGTACACTAAACTGCCTCAAGGCCTGTTCCCTCATTCCTAGAATGATCTAACCCAGAAATCTCCAAGACTTACATCTCTGCCTCATTCTGGTCTCTACATAAACAACATCTTCTTGGGGAGAAGATCACTCTAAGTTTGCAACACCACCGTCTCTGCCACCCACATTCTGAAGCCCCTTTTCACTCTCTGCTTAATTTTTCTCCTTAGCACTTATCACTGTCTGAAAAACCATTGATTTGTTCTCAGTGTTTGTTTATTATCCAGTCCCTGCAATAAGCTTCCTGAGGGCACAGGTGTCATTTCATTCACAACTGTCTCCTCAGCACTTAGAACACTGCCTTGGAGCTGGTAGGAGCTAAATAAATATTTATTGAATGATAAATGAACAAAGGAATGGATGGAAAATTGAATGCAAATGAATAAAATATGCTTTTACTAGGTACCAAAAATTAAGTCAAAAAGAGGGAAAATACCAACTACAATAATTTAAAATATATTACTAATGGGTATTATTTTTCTGTTCCCCATTATACTAAAGATGACAAATTTCCCTTTCCATCTTTCTGAAATTTTAAAGTCTGAAAAATTAACATGCTCCAAAATAATATTTAATATGTTTGAAGTGCTACAGAGAAGTACTATAATTACAGTTATGATGAAAAAGAAATATCAAATCTTAAATTGGTATTAATTTGGGGTATCTTACTCTCCTAAGTGCATCAGTTATTTTGAATATCAAGCATTTTCTCTTGAACCAAATTTTGTAACAATTATTTCCCTTTCTATTACTATAAATTTCTAAGGCTTTTCCCAATAAACTCTCATTTTATTCTTTCAACACCATAATGAGATGCAAAAAGCAAGCAGTAGAAGAGTTGGGTGGTACAGCCAAGGCTGCAAAGCCAGTTAGTGCAAGATTAAGGTTGAGTCAGTTGCGGCTCTCAGTTTTCAAATGCTAAGATAAGCTAAAGATAAGATTTTAAACCAGGACAGATTCTCAATGTGTCTTTTCTTTGCTGGTCATCAAAAAATAAATTTCATAATTGCATTATTTCATTCTATAGCATATTAAAGGGCTGAACATTTCTAGAACAGACACAAAAGTAGATGATAACTAAACTTTTAGCTGAAAACTAGCTATGTACAACTGTCAAAGAGTAGCAATACAGTTTCTATTGTTAAAAAGTATATTCTGAGCTGGGCATGGTGGCGCACGCTTGTAATCTCAGTACTTGGAAGACTGAGACTGGAGGATCTGGGTTCGCGGTCAGCCTCAGCTACTTAAGTGAGGCCCTCTGCAATTTAGTGAGACCCTGTTTCAAAATAAAGAAAAAAAATAGGGCTGGGGTGGAGGTCAGAGGTAGAATGCCCTTGGGTTCGATCCCCAGTACTGCAAAATATATATATATATATTCTGGCCAAACATGATGGTGCATGCCTGTAATCCCAGTACTTGGGAGGCTGAGACAGGAGGATCGCAGGTTTGCTGCCAGCCTCAGCAACTTAGTGAGGCCTCCCCACAACTGAGTGAGACCCTGTTTCAAAAAAAGAATAAAATAGGGCTGGGGATGTAGCTTAGAAGTAGAATGCCCCTGGGTTCAATCCCCAGAACATACACACACACACATATATAAGTACATATGTATATATGTACTTAAGTAGCATGTTCCGGAAGTGGCTTATAAGATTTGGAGCTGGTGATGTAGTAAAGAATGTGTTTCCCTAATTCTATCATTTATAAAAACAAGTTTTCTAATGATTAGACATATATGATTCAGTCATTCTAAGTCATGTCATGTTTTAGTTATTTGTATAACGTGTCATTAAAGGCCTTGCTTTTGTTCACCTACAATGTTAGACATGCTCTTACATGTCAAAAACTGGTAGTACGATTTCTTTTCAGTCTCAAGTTCATGTTTTACCAAGAGTAAATGTGCCATCTTAAGACTCAGGTGAAATTCTGTAAGTGTATATTGCAGTTTAACTAGTCTTGAAAATCATTGCTTGGTATTTGGCTGAGAAGCACTTTTTTTTTTCCAAATTCACATATCCTCTTTTTTTTTTTTTTTTTTTTTGCGGTACTGGTGATTGAACCCAGGGGCATTTTACCTCTGAGCTACACCCCCAGCCCTAGTTTTTATTCTTTATTTTGAAACAGGGTCTCGCTAAGTTGCGGAGGGCCTAAGTAGCTGAGGCTGGCCTTGAACCTGGATCCTCCAGCCTCAGCCTCTTATGTCAGGTTCACTTAGTCAATTCCCTTTTGGATTAAATAGCATTGCAGTATTGTCTTCTAATTTGAATAGGTAAATGACGCATTGCCGGCTGGGCGTGGTGGCGCACTCTTGTAATCCCAGTACTTGGGAGGCGGAGACCAGAGGATCCGGGTTCGCAGCCAGCCTCCCCTACTTAGTGAGGCCCTCCACAACTTCGTGAGACCCTGTTTCAAAATAAAGAATAAAAAATAGTGCTGGGGTGTAGCTCAGAGGTAGAATGCCCCTGCGTTCAATCCCCGGTACCGCAAAAAAAAAAAAAAAAATATGACGCATTGCCTTCTATCAGGTATATTTCAATGGAATGAAATGGTCAGATAATTTAAAAGTTGTGAAACACATACCCCATGAGCATAAAATTGGGGCAATTTTAGATTGTTTAAAAACAAGAAAATACTGAATACTGTACATTATTGGGAACTGAACCCAGGGACATTCTATCTCTGAGCTACATCACCAGCCCTTTTCATGTTTTTGTTTTGAAACAGGGTCTCTCTAGGTTGCTCAGAGTCTCATTACATTGCTGAGGCTGGCCTCGAACCTGCTATCCTCCTGTCTCAGTCTCCCAAGTACTGGGATTACAGTTGTGCACCACCACGCCCAGCTATGTTATCACTTTTCATCTTCTTGATGCACAAGATTAACTTCTAGGTAGTCTCAGTCTATATGTAATCTTTTCATTTTTCTCTTCACGGCTTCCTACCTTGTTTACTTCCCTGAATGTGACCTAGAACAAAACGTTTTCCTCTCCCTTTTCTCTATGATCAGAACACTCTGGGTGAGCCTTTATCACTTATAATATTAATACAGTAATTGTTTGCTTATATCTCTCTTCTCCAAGTCAAGGGCAGAAAATGTGTCACTTATCTTTGAACCCTTGGTATGGTACTATGTCAAGTACATACTCGGCAATAAATAAATAAATACATGTATGTTTATTGGACTAGATACTCAGGAAGCCATTTCCTTTCTTCATGTAGGTAAAGATAGGAAATGAGACTGAGTAGGCTGTTTCAGGATATGCAAGAAAGACTTTGGGAGCCTCAAATTCATATCATAAGTTTATTGTGCTTTGATTATATAGTAGGTACTCCTGATAAGACTCCCAATAATCTCTACCACCTGATAGTCATGCCTGTGGGCTGAACCTAGTAATTTGCTTCTAAGAGAGAGTGGTAAAAAATGGAATGCCAGTTGCTAAATAGGTTAGGAAAGAAGGTAACTTCTATCTTATTGGCACTCTTTCCTACAACATCTTAGCCTGTACATGTTAATAGGCGAGATGCTAAATGAGAAAAATACCCACAAGGGAAGGAACTAAGGTTGGTCTCCCACCAACAGATAGGAACTGAGATCCTCAGTCTTAGAGTCTGTGAGGAACAGAATCCTGCCAGTGACCACATGAGTGAACTTAGAAGTGAACCCTTAAATCTCATTGTATAATTATAATGCACCAATAAAAGCATATATTAAAAAAAGTAAACCCTTCCCCACAAAGCCTTGAGATGATTACAGGCCTAGTTGATATCTTTTGTGAAACTGGGGATTGTACCTAGGGACATTCTACCATTGAGCTACATCCTCAGCTCTTATTTTTATTTATTTTGGTACTGGAGACCAAGCCCAGGGGAATTCTACCTCCAAGCTACACCCCAGTCCTTTTTATTTATTATTATTTTTGAAACAGGATCTTGCTAAGTTGCTCAGAGTCTCACTAGGTTGCCAAGGCTGTCCCCAACACTGCAATCCTCCTGTCTCAGTCTCCCAAGTACTTGGATTACAGGCATGCACCACCACACCTGGCTTATTTTTTATTTTGAAACAGGGTCTCTATAAGTTGATGAGACTGGCCTCAAACTTGTGATCCTCCTGCCTCAGCCTCCCAAGTACTGGGACTGCAGGTGTGCACACCACGCAGGCTCCAGTTGATATCTTGATGGCAGTTTGTGAGAAACTCTGAAGCAGAGAACCCAAGTAGGCAAACATTCCCTGATTCCTTAACTGTAGAAACTTTGAAATTGAAAATGTTGCTTCAGGCCACTAAATTTGGGGATAATTTGTTATGTAGAAATAGGTGACACCAATATTTTTACTGTGTGTGTGTGTGTGTGTGTGTGTGTGTGTGTGTGTGGTGCTGGGGATAGAATCCAGGGGCATTCTACCTCTGAGCTAAACACCAGCTCTATTTTATTTTATTTTATTTTATTTTATTTTATTTTATTTATTTTTAAATTTTGAAACAGGGTCTAAGTTGCAGAGGGCCTTACTATGTTGTTGAGGCTATCCTCAAACCTATGATCCTCCTGTCTCAACCTCCCAAGTACTGGGATTACGGGCATGTACCACCATGCCTAGCTAATACTTTTACTTTTTAAAAAGACTCATGAACAGAAGAATTGAAATAAAGTTTACTTGTCAGAACAAAGTATGCCTTATTTTTCTTAAAAAAAATTTTGTTTCAGTACTAGAGATTGAACTCAGGGATGCTCTACCACTGAGCTATATCCCCAGCCCTTTTTATTTTGAGACAGGGTCTCACTAAGTTGCACAGGCTGACCTAGAATTTATGATCCTTTTGCCTCAGCCTTCTGAGTAGTTGGACTAGCAGGTGTGTCCAACTACTTTACCACATACTTTACCACAGCTGGCAAAGTATGCCTAATTTTTTATAATTCTGTCAATATTCCAGTTACAAGAATTTGCCTTTCCCAGTACCGGTTTCTCATGTTGCAGGAAAACACTGGCATGTATGCGTACAGACTGCTGCATTTCAAGATCAAGGCATGACAAATCAAACTGCTTCTTCATTGATTGAGGGATTTACTCAAAAGGACCCTCATTTCCCAGTCTATGTTCCGCAATATCAGTAAC
>PVJS01028098.1:0-25749 GCA_004027185.1 Glis glis
AAAAAAAAAAAAAATAGGGCTGGGAGTGTAGCCCGGAGGTAGAATGCCCCTGGGTTCAATCCTCGGTACTGCCAAAAAAATAAATTAATAAATAAAATAAAATAAAATAAAATTGGGCTGGGGGTGTAGCTCAGAGGTAGAATGCCCCTGGGTTCAATCCCCAGCAACACACACACACACACACACACACACACACACACACACACACATCTATATTATTGACAAAGCATCATTTGTCCCCAATTTTCTCACAGATGATTTAGAATAGGTAAGACTATAAACCAATGGGTAAAATATGCGGTCTGACAGCTAAATATTAGGCTTACTCTGAAGTTAGTGAGCCGTCACGGAACTCAATTACTAGTTATCTAAAGACTAAATGCATTAGAGCTAAGACATTTTTAAAGAAGTACCTACTCTACCAGTTATCACAACATGTGACAGAGCACACCTCATGTTCCTGGAAAGGTGTTGATTCTGGCCAAACTGCCCCACGGGGCTTCCTGTGTGCTCCAGGACACTATTTCACTGGTAGGTGTGCAGCTGCCTACTACTGCGTTCCAGTTTCCAAGAGAAAGAAAGAGAGGACACGTGTGTTCTAAAGCATGCCTTGGGTTGCTGTGTCAGGGAACAACAAACCTAGAGCCTTTTAAAGATAGGCCAGGGCCAGTTAAAAGCAGCCAGCCCCCTCTACCTCTCTGATCCAAATCAGTCCTCCAGAGCCAAAGGGCCCTCTGACAGGAGGTCACTTATCCCCAAACTGCCATGTCTTAATACCAAAAAAGAAAGGAGTCCTTTTCTAAATCCATCTCTCTTTCCAAAGTTCCCCAACAGAACCCATCACTAATAGTTTGCTTCATGGTGATAAATCTAACATGGGTCAATCACAATCTAAAAGAATATAAATTCATTTTGCAGCCAGGCACAGTGGTACATGACAAGTACTAGGAAGCTGAGACAGGAGGATCACAGGTTCAAGACCAGCCTCAGCAACTCAGCAAGACTCATCAACCTAGCGAGACCCTGTTTCAAATTAAAATTTTAAAAAGGGGAGAGGGGACTAGGAGTATAGCTCAGAGTAGAATGCCTCTGGGTTTAATCCCTGGTACCACAAAAAAAAAAATTTTTAAAAATCATTCTGCAGCACCACTAGTTGTATTTTATTTCACAATAGCCAGAGGCAAGTTACCTGCAAACAATAACTGTTAAAGAGTTGTATTCTCTAATTAAATATTTTTTGTTTGAAGAATTCACTTCTTTATAAATGTCCCATTTAACATTGCAAAAAATATATATATATACATGTATACATATTTACAAAGAACAAAGGCAGTGGCATTTTTCTAGTTATAACTGATAGTAAACGGAGACATAAAAATACAAAAATAATTTTTAAAGTCATAGAAACAACCTTCTTAAAATATCAAGTAAGTGCTGGGCGTGGTGGCGCACACTTGTCATCCCAGTACTTGGGAGGCTGAGACAGGAGGATTGCAGGTTCGCGGCTAGCCTCAGCTGTTTAATGAGGCCCTCCGCAACTTAGTGAGACCCTGTTTCAAAATAAAGAATAAAAAATAGGGCTGGGGGCTGGGGGGTGTAGCTGGGAGGTAGAATGTCCCTGGGTTCAATCCCCAGTATCACAAAAAAAAAAAATCAAATAAGCTGGGCGTGGTGGCGTACGCTTGTAATCCCTATACTTGGGAAGCCGAGAAAGGAGGATTGCAGGTCCGAGGACAGCCTCAGCAAATAGTGAGACTCTCAACCTAGCGAGACCCTGTTTCAAAATAAAAATAAAATATGGTGGGGGTGTAGGTTGGAGGTAGAATGCCCCTGGGTTCAATGCCCAGTGCCACAAAAACAAACGAACAAAAAAATCAAATAAATACATTCAATTACTATCTACTGAACTACTACTCCATAGCTACAATTGTGAAATACAGACTCCTGGATTTACAATACTGTATTTTTTCACTGATTTCTTCATCCGCTTAACTTTCTTCCTTAAGACTTGATGATCTTGTTTTAAAATATACCGAAAATATCTACAACCTAAAAAATGAAACAAAATAAACAAAAGGTTTTAATACTTATTATCAAAAATTTTAAATACACTTCTACATTTTTAAAATTTTGTTTCAACTCTGGCATACTAATGATTATGAAAACACACTCACTTGTATGATCTATACCAATATGGCCTAAGCAAATTCTAAGAGCTCTCACAAACAAAATGTACTACTTTCTACATGTGAAAATGTCTCTGATCCATCATAATTAAAGCATATACTTGGCCAGGCGTGGTGGCTCACGCCTGTAATCCCAGCACTTGGGAGGCTGAGACAGGAGGATTGCAAGTTCGAGACAGCCTCTTCATCAACTTAGTGAGACCCTGTTTCAAAACAAGTAATAAAAAAGGGCTGGGGGTGTAGTTCAGAGGCAGAACGTCCTGGGTTCAATCCCCAGTACCATACACCAAAAAAAAAAAAAGTATATACTTTAGTTTGTTTCCAACTCTTCCCCCTAGACCCTAATTATGGTGATATGCACAATATATATATTCATATATTAAAGAAGCCTTCTCCAAAAGCAAATTACTGCTTCCCTCTCAGTGTTAGTTTCCAAATCAGCCAAGGTGGCATCTATCACAACAAGAAAGTTCTCCATAGAGTTCTTCCATAGAAAGTTCCATAGAAAATCATGGTGTGAAGGATTAGAAGAAAGAAATCATAGGTTGGAAGAAATCAAACATCATTTACTCATTCTAGCCTTCTAGCAAGCAGTGGGTGGAGACTGTGTAGCTCTGATAAAGGTCACATTATTTACTTATTCTAGCCTTCTAGCAAGCAGTGGGTGGAGACTGTGTAGCTCTGACAAAGGTCTCTAGTGCTCTTTAGAAGTCCTACCTGCTCTTCAGTCTCACAATGCAAAGAGGACCATTGGTCAAATATTTTAGAGGAATGAATATAAGAAAAATGTAAACTTGATATTAAAAGGTTTTTTTTTTTGCGGTACTGGGGATTGAACCCAGGGGCATTCTACCTCCCAGCTACACCCCCAGCCCTATTTTTTATTCTTTATTTTGAAACAGGGTCTCCCTAAGTTGCTGAGGGCTTCACTAAGTAGCTGAAGCTGGCTGTGAGCCTGTGATCCTCCTGTTTCAGCCTCCCAAGAACTGGGATTACAAGCGTGCACCACCATGCCCGGCTAAAAGAGTTTTTATATGTGACAGATAAGTTCATGAATCACATGTGAAAAATTAACTTCATTATTGTCTCAGCTTGTATATATCCATCTTCTCTGGGAAGCTGCTAGGCTATACACCATATCTTACAGAAATCATTTTATTATCCCCGAAAATAGTATGCCCGTTGCTAGTACTATATTATTATATTAGCGGAGAAGCAGTGGGGTCTGTGGTGCCACTAAAATAATTGGGGGAGGGAGGTTGGGTTTTTCTTGTGTGGGGGGTGTAGGGGATATTCAGACAGGGTCTCACTATGTTTCCCAGGCTGGTCTCGAACTCCTTAACTCAAGTGATCCTCATTGCCTCAGTCTCCTGAATAGCTGGAACTTAAATGCTAATTTGTGTGTCTAATCTAATGTGCTGACTTGAGTGTTGTTAAAGGGCATTAAGATAAATGATGCAGACTATTTTCACAATAAATGACTATTCAGCCTTGCTGTGTACAAAGCTTACTGAGACTGTCTACTTTCTTAAAAGTATAAAAATGTTCTTTAATGACCTCACTATTCTTTAATAGCTCCTATTATATTTACTTATCTACTGCTGTAAGGAGGAAACATTTTCTCTTCTTAAGAGAAAGAATATTAGTGATTGAAAATGGTGATTGAAAACCAATCACAATCAACGACATGAAGTCGCTGTTGCTAATCCATGGGGACCTCCTATAAGCACATCACCTGTTCCCAACTCAGGATTCATTCCTCCTTTCAACAGTTATTTCTCGAGCATCTGGAATCCTCAGGCACCATACTAAGTAAGCTCTTAAGATGAATGAATGGTCATACTCTGCAATTTCAAAATCAGCCAAAAGTTATGTCAAAATAAAAAGAAAGCAAAAACATGTACCTTTTCCTAACAGTATTCCAGCTACAAAAGCTTTCTCACAAGCCAAATCTCTATCTTCCTTCCAATCACTTTTTGCCCAAAAGTAGCTGAAATGAAAGGTTGGCCACCAGTTTTTCCTGGAGTTCCACTCTTCTTGAACCCAAGCAAGATGATTCCTAGAAAAGAAAAATGTCAAAAGCAAGGTCAGTGACAGAGACAAATCTTATCAGAATCTGAGCTCAGCCAGAGTCTGTGGAAAGACGACAAGGAAGATGTTTCCAGACTAACTCTGAGTATAGTCATGGCAAAGCACACGACTGGCAATAGCAGGAAAGCAAATCCTATTTCATTGTCTTTGATCTCCACATCCCATTTTCCACTTAACTAAATACCCAGTTTATCCTAGCACAGTGGTTAATAGGATAGACTCTGAAGTCAAAATCCTGGATTTAAATCTTAGATCTTCATTTATTAATTATGCGATCCTGGGCAAGTTGTTTAACCTCCCTGAGCTTCAATTTCCTTGAGGATAAAAATGGTACGTATTTCACAGCATTGTTATTAAGACTAAACTAGTCCAGTGGTACAGCAGTTCTCATATAAAGCTCCTTGCAGTATCTGGTACACAGGAAATGTTTAATAAATGTTAACTATCACAATTACTTAAAAGTTACTTTAAAACCTTACCTAAAATTATACCCTGCCAAGCTTTACTACCCAAATTAAGATACCATTATTATCATATAAGTATGTCAGTACATGGGTCTGACAGCAGACCCAAGCAATGCTCAGTGTTCATCAATAATTTTAACTTGAGTAAATACTTCTTTAGCACCTATGTGGCAGAACTTCTAGAGACTCAAAAAACAAACAGTACATTTCTTGGCCTTCAAGAACCCAATGGTCCAGAGGGGTTTAAACAGTACTTTATATCTGAAAAGTGGTTTACATTGAGTATGCCAATACATCACACTGCTATGGTCTGAATGTTCCCTACCCCCACCTCAATTTTATGTTAAAACCTAGCCACCATTGTGATGGTATCAGTCGGTGAAAGGTTGGGACATGAGGAGATCAGTTATGAATAGTATTAGTGCCCTTGTAACAGAAGCCCCCGAGAGCTCCCTTGCTCCCTTCCACCATGTGAGGACACAGCAAGAAGGCACCCTGTATGAACCTGGAAGCTGGCCCTTATCAGACACTGAAGCTTTGGTGTTGGACTTCCTAGCCTCCGGAATGTGTAAGAATAAATTTCTGTTATGTAAAAGCCACCCAGTTTAAGCTATTTTGTTATAGCAGCCCAAACACATACACATAAGACACATACACCAAGATCACTTTATAATCAGCACTTTTCTCTCCAGGGTCAAGTCAGTTCAGAAGCCTAAAGCAACTTTTTGCTGACATTGGATGTCCTAACCAACTAAAATGGATATTATATATATATATGATATGTTATTTATATATAAAATTATTAATATATAAAACTTAGTTTTGTGATATCCTTTCTTCTCATCCACAAAATAAAAATAAGAGTCACTCCTCTTATTTTACTCAAAACATGGCACCAATGATATTATGATCAGAGGTAAAGCTTAGATACCCAGCTCACAACAGACTTATAAGGGACAATAGTCATTTTGATAGTACAAAATATGTGGACAACAATTTTGTATGTTAACCATATGACTTTGTATTTCCTAGTTTCTAATGTACTCAGAAGAAAACAGCTGAACATAGTTCAAGATATCCTAAAACATAAAAACACTATTTTAAAACACTATTTAAAAATCAAAAGATACTAGCTAAAACATGGGAAATATTATTTATGATGATCCAGAAATAAATGCTGTGTTTCTTACTTACTCCATTAAGATCTGTCTGAGATATTTTGCCAAATATTTCCAAGCAGTTATGTTCTTAGTGCATCCAGCAAAGTCCAAGACTCCAAATAATACTTCCAATGCAAGTTTGTGGTGTTCTTCTTGTTCTGCAATCATTATAACAGTTCAAGTTTACAGAAGGCATTGAAGAAGTGCACAACACTAAAAAGATATATACAGTTGATAAAATATTACTGAATTGTAAGGCTTCTGGTTTGGTTAACAGTATAAAACAATTCATTATACTCATACTCTATGATGAATCTGAAGAATTCAATAATATAGCACATGCTCATGAGGTCAAGATGGTAAATCTGATCCCTATATGGGTTATATGCCTCGATTTATATACTACTGAAAACATTAAACAGCCTGCCCTATTTTGGCATCTTTGATATGGTTCCTCTCCCAGTCTTTTGTCCCCACTGGGCTTAGCGAACTGATTTCCTTCTGAGAAGTATGTTCTTTTCTATACTGAGCTGAACCCTGTTGGGGATTAAAATAAGGTGAATTATATAAATTGAAGCCATTTCTCTTTTGCTAACTTGTATCAAATGTTCTATAGTGAGGAGCAGGGGGAAAAGCAAACTTTCTGTAAAGGGCAAGATAGTAAATATTTTAAGTATTGTGAGCCATACAAGTCTCTATGACACAAGTTGTCATAATTACAGTGTAGATGTAGTGGCGCATGTTTGTAATCTTCGTACTTGGGAGGCTGAGACTGGAGGAACTCAGTTTCAAGGAAGAACAGCCTCAGCAACTTAGCGAGGCACTCAGCAACTTAGTGAGACCCTATTTCGAAATAAAAAATAAAACAGAGCCAGGCGTGGTGGCGCACACTTGTAATCCCAGTACTTGGGAGGCTGAGACCGGAGGATCCTGGTTCGCGACCAGCCTCAGCTACTTAGTGAGGCCCTCCGCAACTTCGTGAGACCCAGTTTCAAAATAAAGTATAAAAAATAGGGCTGGGGGAGTAGCTCGGAGGTAGAATGCCCCTGGGTTCAATCCCTGATACCGCAAAAAAAAAAAAAAAAAAAAAATAGGGCTGGGAGTATAGCTCAGAGGTTGAACGCCCCTGGGTTCAATTTCCAGTATCACAATAATAATAATAATAATTGTAATAATTATAGTATAAAAGCAGCCATAGAAAAATACACTTAAAAATGGGCTCCAAACAAACTTGATTTATAAGAACGGGCAAAGGAGATTTGGCCCCTGGGCCATAGTTTGTTGATCCCTACACTACAGCTTATCTGCACAAAGAGGAATAAAACAAAAACTATTTACCTGATTTTCTAAGTAACATATGGAATTCTAACATCAGTTTATGAGATGGTACAATCTGATACAAAATCTGAAAAAAAGAATAATCTGTAATTTACACATTATAAAAACATTTCTCAAATCTCAGCTAATTTTCAAATAAAGTTCTGATTGGTTAATATGGTCTCAGTAAGTGAATCAAAGACTTAAAAGATACTTTGCCTTTATCCAGCTTTAACTTGGGAATAGAAAGGTGTTCGTTGTAAAGGTGTTTTTTTTTTGTTTTTTGTGGTACCCGGGATTGAACCCAGGGGCGTTCTACCTCCGGGCTACACCCCCAGCCCTATTTTTATTTCTTTATTTTGAAACAGGGTCTCACTAAGTTGCGGGGGGCCTCACAAAGTAGCTGAGGCTGGCCGCGAACCCGGATCCTCCGGTCTCAGCCTCCCAAGTACTGGGATTACAAGCGTGCGCCACCACGTCCGGCTCAAAGGTGTGTTTTTTTTTTTAAATCCTGCTAAGATGATAGGATAATTAAAATTCTGCTAACATAACAGGAAATAGTTGGAGACTTTTTATTTGCACCTTAGGCACATCTATATTGCTTTCCTCACTTAAAAACTTATTTTTCGCCGGGCATAGTGGCACATGCTTGTAATCCCAGTACTTGGGAGGCTGAGACAGGAGGATCGCAGGTTCGTGGCCAGCCTCAGCAACTTAGTGAAGCCCTCTGCAACTTAGTGAGACCCTGTTTCAAAATAAGAAGTAAAATAGGGCTAGGGGTGTAGCTCAGAGGTAGAATGCCCCTGGGTTCAACCCCTAGTACCAAAAACAAAAAACAAAAAACAAAATCAAATATATATGGTGAAAATGTCAATGTCAATGGTACATTCACTTCAGAAAACAGCTGGGCACTTTCTTAAGAATTTAAACATATACTTTCCTTACCTAGCATCTTCACTTTCAGGGAGCTAACCAAGAAAATTGAAAATATATGTGCACACAAAGACTTACACATGAATGTTCTTAGCAGCATTATTCATAATAGTTGAAAAGTAAAAACAAGCCAAATGTTCATCAAGAAGTCAATGTATAAAAATGGAATAGTATTCAGCAGTAACAAATTACTAATACATACAACAGCATGGAGGAAACTAAGAAAAGTGCTGAGCAAATGAAGCCAGACCAAAAAAAAAAAAAAATACAAATTGTAAGATTACATTTACATGAAATTCCAGAAGAGGTCAAATTAATCTACAGCGACAAAAAGCAGACCAGTGATTTACCTGCCAGAGGCAGGGATATGTGGGTAGATTGGTTGTTTAGGAAAATCAGGGACTTTTGAAGGTGACAGAAATGCTCTGTATCATGATTATCACAATGGTTACGTGGATGTATATATTTGTTAAAATGGCCGGGCGCAGTGGCACAGGCCTGTAATCCCAGTACCAGGGAGGCTGAGACAAGAGGATCACATGTTCAAGGCCAGTCTCAGCAACTTAGTGAGACAACTTTCCATTTACCTCAGTGTACCATTCACATCCTGTCATTTTTCCACAGGCGCTATAACATGAAAACTTGGAAAGCAATGACCACAGAATGTTTTAATATAGATCCCCACACCTGTCCAAATATTGAAATAAAAGGTGTATACCTTAAGCACGCTTAGCAGTTTTGCTCTTGGTGCCTTCTCTCTCTTTAGAAAGTTATATAAGTAGATGTGGGCATTTGGATTTGATGGGAACTTTTCATCATATGCATAATTGGTGAGTATCCTTCGGGCTTCATCTTGATCACCATAGAATTCCAGCATCTATATAAAATAAGTCATGAACCTTAATTGAATTGTATAAAATAGCTACACAAAAGATAATACACAACTTTACTGCCACCTACCAAAAAAATGACAAAACTGACAAATACTACTGTATAGGGAATAACAGTGATATTAATTTTTGCTTCTACGAGCATGTTACATCTATGGAAGATCACTTAGGATGAAGGCCTACATGGGTTCCCTTTTTTTCCTTATATTTTGTTACTGAAAAATGTAGTAATTTCAACCTAAGAACTGTTCCTATAAGAAGTAAAAGTCCTCAAAGCAGGGAACACTACTGACTGAAAACATGATGCAACTAATCTGAGAGCCTGACACAGGTCAGCCACAGAAGCATGCATGCCAACCACAGCTCCCTTCACTCTGTTCCCATCTTCATACAGGGGCTCGCGGAGAAGCTAGGACACAATTATCACGGTAGTACTCAAATTTCCACAAAACAAATTATTTTCAAGATTTATTCCTAGTGTCCAGTTCCAAGGCCCTCTTAAAATGACTCAGATGATAGAGCACCTTTATAAACTTTCTAAAAGCCATTATTCTTCATCCTGCATAATGTAACCTAGTTTCAGATTTTTGTCCACTTCCTTTCTATATCCCACCAAATCATAAGCAATCTTTCTGCTTTTAAGTTCAACAGAAATAATACAGAATTGACATTTACAATTATATTTTATTTATTTTGTAGCTATTTGGCTATGAGAGGTTATGCATGTTAACAACAGACCAAGAAAGAAACCATATTTTTTGTTTTTATTTATTTTGTTTTATAATTTCTCCATTCGTTTCTTTCTGATCAGTAAAGATTAAGGCATGCAGTCTTTGAATAGGCTTAGGACAAAATGAACTAATACAGTTTTATTAAGTCTACTTACCTCTACATAACTCTTTACAAAAGGATCCCAAACTCCAGGAATTTTAACCAATGAAGAAATATTGACAGATGTCTTCCAGCTCTCACTGAGCATATTTTGGGTTGCTGTGCTGTATGCATAATCATCCTCATCTGCCCAAAGAGAAGAGATTTTTAAAAGTCATTCAGAATTGATAACTTCTGTTAAATTAGCAATCAAACAACCCACAAGAAAAGCTGAAGTCCTAATGGCTCACTGGTGAATTCTAACAAACATATAAAGAAATATACTAATTCTTCTTCACAAATTCTTTCCAAAATAAGAACAGATGGAAAGGTCCCAGCTTATTCTATGAAACCAGTGTTACCTTGATACCCTGGAAATCTTTGTGATCTTGAAGCAGGCAATGGTTGCTTAGACAAAAGCAGACAAAGAGAACACAAGAAAACTATAGATCTTTTAAGAACACAGATGCACAGCTTCTCAAACGGAGCCGCATATAAAAAGAATGACACCCCACGCCCAAGTGGGACCTAGAGGTGTAGCTAGCTCAGAGGCAGAACACTCCCGTTCAATCCCCAGTGCCAAAAATAAAAATAAATAAATGGCTTTATTGAAAATTGAGACATAATTCACATATCATACAAATCCACCCACTTAAAATGAACAATTACGTTTAGTATAACTTTTAAGAAAAAAAAAGGGAGGGGAGTCAGATCCTAAAAAAAAAAAAACAGGGTCTCGCCAAGTAGCTGAGCCTGGTCTAGAACTTGTGATCCTTTTGTCTAAGCCTCCTAAGTACTGGGATTATAGGTGTGCACCACCATGCCCAGCTTAAAGCTATTATTTAAGAAAACCTGAGAACACTATACCCAACAAACCAGGCAATGTGAAAACTCTGACATTAGCAAACGTTGAGGAAAGTACTGACAAAAGAACACCCTAATCAGATTAGCAGTAGAGTATAAACTGGTAACCACTTTGGGAAGAGTTCAGCACGTTATATATTGCTATGGTTTAAAACAGGGTTTTGTTTCCCAAAGATCCAATGTGATTAATAGCTCCCTCCCAAAGGAGGCGCTGTTGGGAGGTGGTGGAACCCTCGGGAAATGGGGCTGAGTGGGAGGTCCTCAGATCATTGAGACATGAGGTAGTTCTCCTACAACCTCTGGAGTTCTGGCAAGAGAACTGCTCTAAAAGGAATAAGCACCCGGGTTTGAGATGTGACCATTTGTTCCTACCCACACTCCTGGCATGATGTGCCACCATCCGCTGCCCTCACAGAGGCCAAACCAGTAGGGTCACCCAATCTTGGACTTTGAGCTTCCAAAACTGTGGAGACCAGTGCAGTGGCGCACACCTGTAATCCCAGTACTTGGGAGGCTGAGACAGGAGGATCACAGCTTCAATGTTAGCCTCAGCAACTTAGGGAGGCCCTGTTTCAAAAAAATAAAAAGGGCTGGGGATGTAGCTGGGAGACAGAAAGCCCCTGGGTTTAATCCTTAGGACAAAATGAAACAAAACCGTGAGCTAAATGAACCTATTCTCTTCTATCAATTTAGCTGCCAAGGGTATTTCATTAAAGTGACAGAATGCTGAGTAATTCTAAAGTTGAAGATGCACACACTCTACGACAACAATTCTACTCCTAGAAATGCATGCTTATGTGTACTCGTATACAGAAATTGATAGGGGTTAATTTCTAAGCAGCATTATTTATAATACCCACAAACTATAATACCCTAAATAGCCATCAATTATAGAAAGAATAATTAGTGTTTTATAACAGTAAAAATAAACTACAGCTACATTCAACAATATATATATGTGTCTTAAAACCAATGTTGAATAAAATATGCAAGACCCAAATGAATATACATGGTAAAAATCCAAATTTAAAAAGTGAGGATATAGACAAAACTAGATTACACTGTTTACAGTTGCATACATAAGTGGGAGGACTATAAAGAAAAGCAAGAGAATGATTACCATAAAAGCCCATACAGTGATTTTCTTGAGATAGAACAGGAGGAAGTACAGTCAGGAAAGCATACATGAGGAACTTTTTAGGTTAAGGTGACAGCGATGCTGCATTCCTTAATCTGGGTGGTAGTTACAGGGATTTTTAAAAAATTTACTCATGCCGGGCATGGTGGCGCATGCTTGTAATCCCAGTACTTTGGGAGGCGGAGACCGGAGGATCCGGGTTTGCGGCCAGCCTCAGCTCTCTCTATCTCTCTCTCTCCCTGTCTCTCTCTCTCTCTTTCTCTACTTAGTGAGGCCCTCCGCAACTTCGTGAGACCCGGTTTCAAAATAAAGTATAAAAAATAGGGCCGGGGGTGTAGTTCAGAGGTAGAACGCCTCTGGGTTCAATCCCCGGTACCGCAAAAAAAAAAAAAAATTTACTCACTATATAACACATTTATTTTATTTACATATTTATTCACTTATTTTTGTGATACTGGGAATTGAACCCAAAGGCATTCTACCTCCCAGCAAAACCCCAGCCCTTTTATTTTTTGTTTTGAAACAGGGTCTCACTAGGTTGCTGAGAGTCTTACTAGCCTCCCAAGTACTGGGATTACAGGCACAAACCCCATGCCCAGCTTATAGCACATTTATTTCATACACTTGTTCTGTCTGCTATATTTCATAATCTCAAAGGTTTAAAAGGACAGTTATTTGGTCTTTGAAAAGCAACAGCTAAAAGAAGTACATGATATCTCAAAACAAAAAGGCACTGATATTCTTTTCCCAGTAGACAAATAAGTATTCAGCAACATGGACGTGCAAATGAGGTAACAAGGAAAGTAGGTAAGAAATGACATGAAAAAAAAAGAAAAAACTTTTAAGAAAAAAAAAAGGCAGAACCTCAAGTATAAATTGGGTGTGCAGGAAGAGGTTCCCAGTCACCAAGGGCATCCAACCCAACAAAGACAGAGGCATAGCAAAGAAAAACCCCAGGCACAGTTCACATGTTAAGTTCTTACGAGTTTGGTCATAAAGAACTAGTCCTGCCGGGCGTGGTGGAATAAGCTAGTAATCCCAGTACTTGGGAGGCTGAGACCGGAGGATCTGGGTTTGCAGCCAGCTTCAGCTACTTAGTGAAGCCCTCTGCGACTTAGTGAGGCCCTGTTTCAAAATAAAGAATAAAAAATAGGGCTGGGGGTGTAGCTTGGAGGTAGAATGCCCTAAAAAATATCCTCTAAAAAAAAAAAAGAACTAGTCCTAACTTTTTATTTCATTAAATACATATCTGAGGTTAAATATCATCTAAATGCCATGCTCCAGCTGGTTTATCATCAAATATGTAAGAAGTAAACAATGACTAAAACTCACCAAATCGATTATAGGGTAAGCCTTTTTAAAAAAGAAATATTGGCCGGGCGTGGTGGTGCACGCTTGTAATCCCAGTACTTTGGGAGGCAGAGACCGGAGGATCCGGGTTCGCGGCCAGCCTCAGCTCTCTCTCTCTCTCTCTCTCTCTCTCTCTCTCTCCCTGTCTCTCTCTCCACTTAGTGAGGCCCTCCACAACTTCGTGAGACCCGGTTTCAAAATAAAGTATAAAAAATAGGGCCGGGGGTGTAGCGCAGAGGTAGAACGCCCCTGCGTTCAATCCCCGGTGCCACAAAAAAAAAGAAATATTATACCAGAAATCATGGCAGAGTTAAAAGTAATACAGGACAGACATGTGACATAGTCTAGATGAAAAGATACAACATAGAATACACTTAGAAATATCAGAACAATTAAAAAGCAAAAGATGGAGAGTCAAATGACATAGGCTGAACAGGCAGCTGATACAGGAGGTTAAAGGTATTACAAATGAGGAGCTGGGCAGGGTATTACAGATGAGAAGCATGCAAAGACCTCACAGGATTAACATGAGGAAGACAGCATTTCAGAAGTACCTTGCAGACAAGAGGGAAGACAGGAGGGAAAGGAAATCAAGTTGGTAAATCTACATACCTAGAGATGAAGAAAATATTACTAATAAGGATATTAAAGAAAATAGTACTTACCAAATCAAAGTGATAAATACCAGGACTAAGATTGGGATGAAGGATGTGAAAATAGAAAAGGCTTAATCCTAGAGAGGCTATAGAGAAAAACTACACAAGGGAAAGAAAAGTACAGAAAATCACACAGCTCCAAAGAATGCAAATTTAGGAATGGAGAGAATGACATCACTGCAAAGGTTCAGGGCAGCAACTCAGTTTGAGAACTGAGTGATCAAGCTTTGGTGTGGTCAGTAAATCAAGAAAACTGAGCGCTACAACCTTTGTAGAAAAATGAAGTAACTTTATATCTTGCCCTATTCCTTAAACATTATTCTGAGGAACAATACTAAGAAAGAAATTAAACTCCATTCTGAATACACAAAAAGAAATAATTATTATATGCAATAATGTCTTCTGAAGAAAATTTCTGGGAAATTGACAAAAGACTCTCTCCCTGACCAAACTCTAACCAGGCTCCTCTGAACCCTCTTCTGAACCAGACCCCAATATTAGCCTGCCTATAAAGTCTCAAAGAAACACTAAGATAACTTCTAACAGTTTAAGGCTGTATCCCTAGGATGACCTAGGGTCCCTTAAAATGGCTGCCTAAGAAAACTCAAGGTTCCCAAAGGAATCTACTGTTTGTTCTAGCTAACACCAGAAGACAGGGTCCCTGACTCCCAATCTCTGTGAGAGGACAGGTGTCTAACTTCCATAAGCCCAGTTAGTAGATCAGATGGGTTTCACATGGACCACCCCTTCCGCTCTGTGATTTTTCACTTCCCTGACTCTGCTCAAAGCACTGCCACCCCCCTAAAACACTGAGTCATCTCTCTACAAATCAGAATGGAGCTTAGCTCCTTATTCTACTGAATAAAATCAGATTTCACCACTCTAATATCCAGCTTTGTTTATCTCTGACAAAAATCACATTAAAAACAGCAACGAAGCCGAGCACAGTGGCGCACACTTGTAATCCCAGTACTTGGGAGGCTGAGACTGGAGGATCTGGGTTCACGGCCAGCCTCAGCTACTTAGTGAGGCCCTCCGCAACTTCGTGAGACCCTGTTTCAAAATAAAGAATAAAAAATAGGGCTGGGGGTGTAGCTTGGAGGTAGAATGCCCCTGGGTTCAATCCCTAGTACCGCAAAAAAAAAAAAAAAAGAAAGAAAAAGCAATGAAGTCAAGCGGCTGAGACAGGAGACTGGCAGGTTCAAGGCCTACATGCTGGAACTTAGCAAGACCATGTTTCAGAATAAAAAATAAAATAGGGCTGAGGGTACAGCTGAGAGGTAGACCATCCCTGGATTCCATTCCCAGGACCAAAAGAAAAAATGATTCGCCAGGCTTGGTGGCACACACCTGTACTTAAGAGGCTAAGACAGGAGGATTGCAGGTTTAAGGGCAGCCTCTGCAACTTAGCGAAGCCCTCAGCAACTTAGTGAGGCTCTGTTTCAAATTAAAAAATAAAATAGGGCTTGGGATGTAGCTCAGAGGAAGAACACCCGAGTTCAAATCCCAGTACCACACACACAAAAAAAAAGGGCAATGATTCTAAAATTGTCATGAACTTAATAATGAATCATCTAATTTATGACTTAAGGTTTTTTGAATCAGAAACATTATAAAAGATGATCAAGAATTTAAAATTAGTATCTTTTCTCTAGACTATCTGGATGAGTAGGTGGTTACTAAATTATTCCTTAGGAACTTCTGCTCTTCAGTCTCTTCACCATAAGAAAAGAAGTTTACTGGCGTGCACAGATGAATGTATCACTATGAATCTCACTATTATGTACAGTTATAATGCACCAATAAAAAAAAGTTTACTTGTATTCACTCACCAAGCTCTGACAATTCCATCTTCTTTTTAGACCAAGTATAATATTGCAGAAGTCCCTTATAGGCCTGAACAAGGTTGATTAATATTTCCTGGGAAGATGATTTTTCACCATATCTCCATGTCTCTGCCTGACTTAGATTTCTATTTGCATCCTCAAGCATTCCATGATGCACAAGGTACAGTGCATGTTGTAAAGAGATCTGCACCAATAATAAGAAAGAACCCACTGTCAAAGTCATTGGATGACAATGAGTTAAAAAGCTCAGTAATGATAGACGCTGGACTAAGTCCTTAATAGGATATAAAAGACATGACACTGTGCCTGATATCAACATTTTCAATCTAGCAAAGACAGACTCATGAAACAACACTATGTAAGTGAATGCTAAATTATGTAAACACAAAAAAAAACAAGTTAAAAAAAAAAACAAGACAGGGACCTTAAAGACAGTGTTCTGGTTTGTATGCCACTTACCAGCTCAATAAACCTGGGTAAGTTATTCACCTTTTGAGAGTCTCACCTATTATATAAGATCATTATTAATCCTTCAGTTATTAACCCTTCAGAAGAGTGTCAAAGATTTAATGAGATAATTTTTGCATACCACCTAATGTCTAGTTTGGCCTATAGCAGATGACAAATAATACAACTATTTTAAAATATCAAATCAGCTCAGAGAACACATCTTAACAAGTGTTAAAGAGTGCCTTCAGTGCAAATGGAAAGGAAATGTATGATTCTGTTTATACAAATTATCTAGAATGGGCAAATTCATGGAAACAGAAAATAAACTAGAGGTTGTCAAGGGTTGAGGAGAGAAGGAAATGGGGCTTCTGTTTGGAGTGCTGGAAATCTTTTGGAAATAATGGTGATGGTGGTACAACACTGAGATATAATTAATGCTACTGAACTGTTTAGTTCTCTGCTTCAAAATAAAAAAGAATAAAATAGGACTGGGGGTATAGCTCAGAGGTAGAACGCCCCTGGGTTCAATCCCCAGTACCAAAAAAAAAAAAACAGCAAAGTGTTCATAAAACTTTATTGACGTGTGCTCTTCCAGATAAAAAATATATCACAGAGAGGGAGATACAACCTTCTGAAAATGTCTCAATCCTTTTGGAGAGAAGTTCCCCCCCAAACATTATAAACATTAAAACATTTTCATATTCAAATTTGCAACTTGTTTCACTTTTTCCTTTTACTGAAAACTCCAACCTGGCTTAAGTAACTTAAAAAAAAATTAGAAATTGGCCATCATCTCAATTAAGTAAGTACATCTTCAATCTCTAACGGACTGGTTTTGGCAGCCAAAGATCTATAAAGAGAAGGTATTTTTGCCGGGCGTGGTGGTGCACGCTTGTAATCCCAGTACTTTGGGAGGCGGAGACCGGAGGATCCGGGTTCGCGGCCAGCCTCAGCTCTCTGTCTGTCTCTCTCTCTCTCTCTCTCTCTGTCTCTCTCTCTCTTTCTCTCTCTCTACTTAGTGAGGCCCTCCGCAACTTCGTGAGACCCGGTTTCAAAATAAAGTATAAAAAATAGGGCCGGGGGTGTAGCGGGGAGGTAGAATGCCCCTGGGTTCAATCCCCGGTACCGCAAAAAAAAAAAAAAGGTATTTTTCAATCCAAGGACATAGAAAGTAACTAGAAACCAAGAAGTGAAGGGTTCTTACAACACTGCTCTCTTCCAGTTTCTCTGATTTATCCAGGTGTCCTGCCCTTTTTTGACTACTGTCTACCTTATCACTAAAATAAGCAATTAAACCATTGAGTCCCAAGTTTTCAATTATGCAAATACTTCAACAAAATTGACACAGGTACTTTAAAATAGATAGGAAATAATAATCTAGAGCTTTTATATCCTTTATATATGTTTTCATATATATTTTTTCCAATGCTCTAATCATTCACCTATTGCTTTTCTCAAAAGAACAGAACTCTAAAAACAAAAGTGGTACATTTGCTGTTTAAGTTTTTATAGGTATCCCATATCTGGGACAATGGGACTTAACAGGTTAAAAAAAAAAGAACATTGCAAATGTAAATTCACAAAGCCTACATTCTCACCTTTAAATAATTCAAGACGCCAATATTTTTCATTCGGTCAGCAAAGGTATTGAAAGTCTCCACATTGCTTTTGGGGTGATAAAACAGAATTTCGCTTCCAAGCTTCCAAATAACCTGTCGAAGAAGAAATAACTATCAAAATGAAAACCCCAAGTTGCCTTATCCAATTTCTGCATTTAAAGGGTTTTTTTTAAAATACAACTTATAAAAATAACCTTCCTTAGCCGGGCGTGGTGGCGCACGCTTCTAATCCCAGTACTTGGGAGGCTGAGACCGGAGGATCCAGGTTCGCAGCCAGCCTCAGCTACTTAGTGAGCCCTCCGCAACTGAGTAAGACCTGGTTTCAAAATAAAGTATAAAAAAAAAAACCAGGGCCGGGGGTGTAGCTCGAAGGTAGAATGCCCCTGGGTTCAATCCCTGGTATCACAAAAAAAAAAAAAAAGGACAAACTTTTAATAAAAAAAAAACTTTCTCCTCAGATCACCAAAAATTTGGTGAAAAGAACTTGGAGATCTTTTTTCATAGAAGCAAATGTGTTTTTGTCATATACCAATTTAATACACTTCAATAATATCAACTTTAAAATTAAAGTGAACTTCAAAAAGCACTTGTTTCCAATAATTTAGATGTATATAACTTTAGTTCATAACCTAAATTTTCAGTCAATAATTAAACTTTCTTCTTTCAGATTTTTTTTGGGGGGTGTTCATTAGATAACTAATGAATACACTGGTTACTATGTTAGTAAAAGCTATCTGAGACAGTCATGTGAAGTTATTTGTGGATAAACTGACTTTTGCTAAACAAATTTTAGCAGTATATACCAGGCACTGTTTTATTCCTACCCTGGAGAGACACACAATAAGAACAGTAATAATTAAACTGGCAAGTGTTATGGGAAAAGAATGGTGAAGGGCATGGAGATGAGGGCCAGTGTGAAAGTAGGAATGGGGGAGTGAGAAATGCAGTAACAATTTCAAATAATCAAGAGAGATCTCATAGACCTCACTGAAAAGCGGCCTTGAAGGAGGGCAGCCAAAGTGATGGCTGAACACAGAACTTCCCAAGAGAAGAAAATAGGTATGGCGAAGGCAATCAGGCAGGAGTATGTCTGGTCCACGCTAATAACAGCAAGGCCAGTGAGGCTGGGAAGGGTAATAAGAGATGAGGTGCAAGAGATTGAACGGGGAAAAACAGTGAGTACATCACATGGGGACTTTGGAGGCAATTAAAAAGATGTTGGCTTTTACCCTGAGTGAAATAAGAAGGCACTGCAGTGTTTTCAGGAGAAGAGGGACATGATCTGACTTATGTTTTAAAAGGCTCACTCCAAATTGTCATTAGGGAAATGGAAATCACAACCATGAGTACCACTTTACAACCACTAGCATGGCTATACCTCAAAAGATAATAACAAATGTTGGCAAGGATTGGAGAAAATGGAACCCTCAAATATTGCTGGTGGGAATATAAAAAGGTATACAATGGAAAACAGCCTGGTTTCTCCTCAAGAGGTTAAATACATGGTTACCATATCACCTACAATTCCACTCCCAGGTATATACCCAAGAGAAATAAAAACAAATATCCACACAAAAACTTCTGCATAAATGTTCCCAGAAACATGTTTTTGCAGGGGGTGGTACTGAGGATTGAACCTAGGAGCATTCTACCTCTGGCCACACCCTCAGCCCTTTTTATTTTTTATTTTGAAACAGGGTCTTACGAAGTTGCTGATGCTTGCCTCGAACCTGCAATCCTCCTGTCCCAGCCTCCCAAGTACTGAGATTATAGGTGTATGCCACCATGCCCAGCTCACAGAAGCATTATTCATAATAACCAAAAAGTCTAACAACTGATGAATGGATACATAAAATGTGGTATATACATATAAAAGAATATTATTTGCCAATAAAAAGGAATGAAGTACTAATACATGCTATATGCTATAACATGGATAAGCCTGAAAACATGACGCTAAGGGAAAGAAACCATTCACAAAAGGCCATTCCACCGTAGAAAGTAACAGATTAGTGGCTTCCAGGTGTTAGCAATTGGGGGAGGGATGAGGAAAGACTGGAAATGACTATAGGGTTTCTTTTTGTGGAGGACAAAAATGTCCTAACTTTAGATTGTGGTAATGGTTGCACAACTCTGAAAACATGTAAAATATTAAATTGTACAATTTAGGTGGGTGACTTATATGGTGTGCTAATTATGTCTCCATAGAACTGTTAAAAAGAAGCAACAAAAAAGAATACACTGGTTGGAGGACAAAAACAACTCTTTCAAGGAGTTTTGCTGAAATAGAGACTAAAAAACAGGTGTACAGTCTGTGAAAACGGGGACCAAAAGATCATCTTAAGATAGAGGAATTAATATCTTTTTATGATGATGGAAAACACAGAGAAGGGGTAATAATGGCACAAAGAAAGAAGGAAGAATTATTGGAATGAATGAATACTGGCGAATCTGACAATTCAGACTACTTTTAGTCTTCTTTAAAATAGAAGACAGCTGGGCATGGTGGTACACGCGTGTAATCCCAGTACTTGGGAGGCCGAGACAGGAGGATCACAGGTTCACGGCCAGCCTCGGCTACTTACTGAGACCCTCTGCAACTCAGTGAGACCTTGTCTCAAAATAAAGAATAAAAAATGGGGCTGGGGGTGTAGCTTGGGGGTAGAATGCCCCTGGGTTCAATCCCCAGTACCACACAAAAAAATAAATAAAATAGAAGACTATTTGTAGTGCTCTTAAATGGGTAAAAAGTGCTATGTAATAAAAATGTCCTCATACAAACTCTCCACCCAAAATTACTTTTAGCAGCTTTTAGTAAAATCGGCTTGAGATCCCACAAAAGTGATTGTGCATGGAGCTAACAGCAGAAACTGAATCTGCTACTTTTCAGCAGACTCCTACTTTACCTCAGGCGCAGCCTGCCTCTTGTAGCTATCTGAATCTTCCAAGGTCTGCAAATAACTGTGCATGTATTCTGCAGCCTGCTGCCACTGGTGCTTCAGCAGAGCTTCTTGGATAAAATTTAAACAAGCACTTGTTGTCTGAGCAAAATCCTTCTTCTTTTTCCCTCCAGTCACTATAAAGATGTAAGACAAGAGTCTTTACCCACAATGACTGCAACTATTCAAAAAACTTACTGCTGATAAGCACAAGTCTTTACAAGTTCTAGAACAGTAGGAATTACTTATCCCAGCCCATCCCTGTGACAAACCAACTTCGTGCGAACACCCCTTCCACACTGTATTATTTTTTAGCAAATAAAAAAATCTAAATTTATATTCTTGAACCACCAAGTCACTATATCCTTCAAATCTCACTTAATCATCCCTGTACTAGACAATTTGGGAAGAATCTCTCAAAAAAGGTCCCCAAATCATTACGATTTACAATGGTATTTACAATGGGTAAGAATTACCAGGATTATCTTATGTAAGAATGGTCTTTATTATATACCAACATTCTGAAAACTCTAAAAGGTTTTTTTTTAATTTGCTATCATTGTTTTGTTTTGTGTTTTGGGGTTTTTTTGCTGTGTTTGTTTTGGTGAGAACAGGGATTGAACGCAGGGGCACTCTACCACTAAGCTACATCCCCCATTCTTTTTATTTTTTTTATTTTTTTTTTTTGCGGTACCAGGGATTGAACCCAGGGGCGTTCTACCTCCGCGCTACACCCCCGGCCCTATTTTTTATACTTTATTTTGAAACCGGGTCTTACGAAGTTGCAGAGGTCCTCACTAAGTAGCTGAGGCTGGCCGCGAACCCGGATCCTCCGGTCTCTGCCTCCCAAGTACTAGGATTACAAGCGTGCGCCACCACGCCTGGCTCTTTTTACGTATTTTGATACAGGGTTTTCCTAAGTTGTCCAGGCTGGCCTCTTTCAGTCCTCCTGCCTCAGCCTCCCAAGATGCTGGACTACAGACATGTACCACTGGGCAGAGTGGGGCTTTTAATTTTTAAGGACCAAGTCCCCAGTAATTCAATGATATTAAATACAAATGAAATTAAAACAGCTGTAGACATTAGCATGTGTATTCTATAAAGTACTGGAAACCGCCATGTTAAGAATATTTGGACTTAGTTACAGCTCCATTATATGACTGAATGGTTACACTGTCTTCTGCTCTTCCCACCCATCTACCAGACCCCTCTAGGCCAGCAGGCTTACAGCTGGGTACCTTACCCCTGCAAATACACAAAGACCAACAGGGACCATAAAGATACTCTTAAAACAAGCAACTTGCAGAATTTCTACCTCCTTGTATGCTCTTTCCTAAAATTAATCTCCTTCAGTGTTGTGCCTATAGTGTAGGCTTCAAAATCAAAATTATTACACATTACCTGAAAGTGAAAACACATGTGCAAATCAGGTGATTCCCAATTCTTTGTTTACCAAAACTACAGAATGATCTAATAATTTTAATGGATCATTATGTAACTTTTCATTAACAATTCATAAGTCAAAAAACTGATACTTAATTAAACTCCATTCACTGCCATCTACTTCCCTATGTGACTAAATTTTATCAGTTTACACCAATTAAAATAGAATTGATGTGAGATGTTTTCTCATTTTAAGAATACTAAACAGTGTTACGCACATATATGAATTGGAAAAAAGTGATAACCTTATTTTATTGATAAAAGTAGGTTGAAATTTACTTTGCATGCTTAAAATATAACAAAACTTAGATTATTTTGATCAACTGTGTAAAAAATATTAATTATAATCATGTCTCAACCAATAAATTTTTTTAATACAGAAAAACTTATAGGCTATTAAGAATAAGGGTAAATATAAACACATACTTTTATTGCAAAAAATACAACAAAAAAGGAACAATATAAAATTTTCACCCATAAAAAGCTTTTTCAGCCAGGTGTGGTGGTGCACAACTATAATACCAGTACTTGGGAGGCTGAAACAGGAGGATCACAGGTTCGAGGCCAGCCTCAGCAACTTAATAAGGCCCTCTGCAACTTAGTAAGACCTTGTTTCAAAATAAAATCTAAAATAGAGCTGGGGGTGTAGCTCAGAGGTAGAATGCCCCTAGGTTCAATCCCCAGTACTGCAAAAAAAAAAAAAAAGAAAAGAAAACTGCTGATTCAAGTATATTCCCAAGACTATGGGATCCAACATGCCAGTATACAGATAACTGCTTCTTTCCCTAAATATTTTTATAGGGAATTTATCCTATTGAAAAATATGCCTGAGCTGGGTGTTGTGGCACACACCTTTAATCCTAATACTTAGATGGTTGAGACAGGAGAATTGCAGGTTCAAGGCCTCAGCAACTTAGCAAAGCCCTCAGCAATGTAGTGAGACCCTGTTTAAAAATAAAATAGGGCTGGGGGTGTAGCTCAGAGGTAGAACACACCTGGGTTCAACCTCTAGAATATACACACAAAAAGTGCCAAAGTGCCTGTATTTACATTAGATAAAAATGGGGGAAAATAGTCTTTTAAAACCTATTACATCATCAATTCTATTAAAAATTATTACGATGTAATTCAACAGAAACTTCTTGAGCCCTTCTTATGTATGTGCACCTCAATGAAAGTGACCATACCTTCTTCATCTATAAGTTCCCAATATTTAGCCAGTGCCAGATAATAGAGCTCAATAAACATTGCCGGAAAAATGTGTATCCACCATAATATGGACTACATATTATAAATCCAAAGGCAAAGGATTCTTAAAAAAAACTACTATGCCGGGAGTGGTGGCGCACGCTTGTAATTCCAGTACTTGGGAGGCTGAGACCAGAGGATCGCAGGTTCACAGCCAGCCTCAGCTACTTAGTGAGGCCCTCCGCAACTTCGTGAGACCCAATTTCAAAATAAAGGATAAAAAATAGGGCCGGGGGTGTAGCTCGTGGTAGAACGCCCCTGGGTTCAATCCCCATACCGCAAAAAAAACAAAAAATTACTATGATTCTTTTTTTGCTTACAGCCTGAAAAAAAAAACTCACATACTCCTTTCTTAAAAACTTAACTTGGTTATTCTTGGTTATTCATTTTGTATCCATATTGAATCTTATCACCTCCTTGTATTAAAGTTAAAATGGTTCTACATAATTTTTACTTACCTACAGTGTCTATCTGCTTTTGAAGCCAGGGAAAATGCATTCCTGTACCAGAGTGCACAGATGTTTCCTTCTCTTCATCCTCTGTCACAGGCCTTGTCAATTCTTCACTGAAATCACTCATATCTATTCCAAACTGAGCGTCTCAAGCACATGCAGAGATAAGATACTGGCTCTTAATTTAAAAAAATCAAATCTAGAGGAAGAAACAGCAAAACAATATAATGAGTATAAAAAGGACAGTAGCAGTAGTAGTACCTAATATTAATTGTTCTGTTATTATATATCTGGCCTACAAATTATCCAATTTTGGGCTAGAGATGTAGCTCAGTTGCCTATTATATATTATGCATATGTATTATTTATTTGTACTACATATTTATGTTACCTATTTATATTATATATTAATAAAATAGTATTTAATATATTACTTATTTTTGAATATGTTAAAGTAAAAACACTATTATATCTTTATATATTACTTATTTACATAATATACGCACATATATTATACAAGTAATGTATATACACACATGACCTCATGCACATACAAATATATATTTACATAATATATATAGGTCACATAAATGTACATATAATACAGACATAACATGTTACGTATTTAGGCATAGGTATTATTAAAGTTATATGTTACATGTATATATACATATTTATGTATATGACATATATGCATACATATATATGTATATAAATGTTATGTGTGTGTATATCATATGTACTTTATTGTATACTTTTTAAGATATATACTTTATTACATATTTGTATATTATTTATTTATATAACATATACATAATGTATAAATATATACTATGCACGTGATAAATATATAAAGCCTCATGAACATATATTTATATGTAAATATATATGCCTACATAACATATATTACATATAAACATACATGTTACAAACATATGACATGTTACATATTTATATTATTTATATTTATGCACGCATGCACATGCATATCTAATTTAATCTCCACAACAATCCTGAAGTGGGTACTATTATTCCCTTCCATGTTAATGTTAAAAATTGAGCGAGTGAAATTATGTAAGTTGCCCAAAGTCACAAAAAAGTGAAGACAAGAGTCTAGGAAACACAGACACAAAACTAACATAAGGATAATGAGGAGGGGGCAATGAACCTAGAAAGACAATCACATGCCAAACTGGATTTAGCATACATCCTCAAAATGCTCAGGGGCCCTCTCCCTCATTTGCCTTATCAACCTAGTATTAGTTTCTGAGCCTGGCGTGGTGGCACACGCCTATAATCCCAATACTTCGGAGGCTGAGACTGGAGGACTGCAGGTTCGAGGACAGCCTCAGCAATGTAGCCAGAATTTCAGCAACCTAAAGAGTCCCTGTTTTAAAATTAAAAAATTAAAAAAGACTAGGGGTGTAGTTCGGAGATAGAATGCTCCTGGGTTCAATATTCAGTAACACACACACACACCCCTTCAGATACTATTAGAATTTCTCGGACTCTCCCTCCTCTCTGCAACACTAAAACATCATCCTATTTCAGGACACCTTCAAACTGCGTCTAGTTCACTGCATCGGCTTTCTGATGAGTTACCTTGCCTCAAATTTTGCTTCTCAACATTACAGCCAGAATAAACTTTTTAAAATCAAATTCTGTAGCCGGGCGTGGTGGCGCACGCTTGTAATCCCAGTACTTGGGAGGCAGAGACCGGAGGATCCGGGTTCGCGGCCAGCTTCAGCTACTTAGTGAGGCCCTCCCCAAGTTCGTGAGACCCGGTTTCAAAATAAAGTATAAAAAATAGAGCCAGGGGTGTAGCTTGGAGG
>PVJS01028099.1:0-25748 GCA_004027185.1 Glis glis
GGAGCGGGAGGGCGGAGCGAGGGGAGCTCGGGCAGCCGCCCGCCCCCGCGCCGCCCGCGCGCAACAGTTCCCCCAAAGTTGCGGCGGGGAGGCGGGCGCGCCGGGCGGCCGAGGGGCGGGCGGCGGCGGCATGGGCACCCGGCAGACCAAGGGCAGCCTGGTGGAGAGAGCCAGTCCCGGCGCGGCGCCCGGCCCCCGCCGCGAGCGGCCCGACTTCTGGGCGTCGCTGCTGCTGCGCGCCGGGGACAAGGCGGGGCGCGCGGGCGCGGGGCTGCCCCCCTACCACCGGCGCGTCGGCATGGTCCAGGAGCTGCTGCGGATGGTGCGCCAGGGCCGGCGGGAGGAGGCGGGCACGCTGCTGCAGCACCTGCGCCAGGTGAGCGCGGGCAGGGGGTGCCGGGGCGCCCCGCCTCTTCCCGGGGAAGCCCCGAGCTGCGAGGGGCACCGCCCAGGGCCCCCTGCCGCGAGGTCGGAGCTCCGTCTGGCAGCAGGTGCCTCGGCGCTCCCGCTGAATTTGGGGCCTCCGGGAAGGGAGGAGGAAGGGTGGCCGGGTGAGGCCCGGAGAGGGGACCTGTTGGACGAAGGTCCCCACCTCTCCTCCGCAGGTCTCCGGGGATGGTTGGTGGGAGGGGCTGCAGGGATGCATGCCTGGTGTGGGCCAGGGCTCTTTTCTTCCTCTGCCCACTCTCCATGACCGCCTGCCAAGGGTCATCAAGGAATGCGCAGTTATCTGCCGAACCCCGCTTCCCGAGGGGGGTCCAAGGGCATGGCCCTAGGGCTGGTGAGATGCCAGACCCTAGATCATTTACCTACCTGGGAGGCATCCTGGATTGCAGCTCAGGGAGGAGATAGTGTTTCGCCTCCCCTAACTTTGGTGGGTCCTCGACTGTGAGCTCCTGCTGAAAGCAGGACTTGGTTTCCTGGCCAGCTGGAACTTCAGGAGACTGCCTGCACTCTGCCCTCAGCCTGGTCCTGTCCCGCTGGATAGGGACAGACTGCAGATCTGGCCAGATTCCTCTGTGTGGGGGCTGCCCTGGGACTGATGGTGTCACCCGTCTTTGTCTTGTTTTCCTTTCTAAGTTTCTTTTGTTGGAAGAAGGGGGCCTTTGCTGGAGGTTTCTTTGAGTGGGAGAGTCAGCTGGGTGCAAAGCTGCCCTTCCAGTTCCCTTGGTCTGGCTTCATGGGGTAGACACGTCCAGGCCCTGGATTCCTGCTAGACTGACCCAAGGAGAGATGTAGTCCACTGTGGATGGTGGAGGGGGAACCTCAGGTGACCTTCACAAGGTTTTCCCATTACTGATGAAAGAGGCTGTAGGAGCGCCTTCCTAGGAGGAAAATCTAATCAGATCCACATCCCTCCTGGAATCTGTAGCACCCCGCCACACACACCTTTATATCTGATGCAATGTTACTCCGGAGTATGTGTTCCCAGGGCAGGCCTGGCACAAGGAGAGGGAAGTAAAGACGTGGGGACTTGGAAAGACAGGAGGCATCCGCCCTTGCCTCTGCTCTTCCAAACAACAGTCAGAATGATGAGGAGGCCCCAGGTGCCTTCCCTGGATGGAATCATCAAAGAAAGATGACATTCCACACCACATAACTTTAGCGGTGTGTGTTTCCCTTTGTCTTTTGAAAATTGGAACCCGGCATACAGTCTTGATGGTAACTCTTTTGCTTTCAAACAGAATAATGGATTTTCCAGACTTTGTAGCCCATTTGCACACTAGACAGTAAGAAGGTTTTCCTGATCATATGCTGTCCCCCCCACCCCCAGTCCTGGGAAGGATACGTTGGGGGGATCTAGGAGCGTGGAGGGTGCTGACCAGCCATCTTGGGGGATCGGAGAACAAAGTGAAGCCTGCGTTCTTGTGCCAGTTGGAGGCTCGCAGGAGGCTGGACCTGCAGTCTGTGGATGCTTCCGGCTCCCCAGTGTGATTTTCCTTTTTCTCCTGAGGCAGAGAGCACCCCACTGTATGTGGGTCTTGTTTGTTCCCCGGTCACCCTCCTCAGCCTCAGGACTAGAAGGGCGGATGAGGAAAGGAAAGAGCTAATCAAACTTCAAGCCTTTTCTGGGGCTCCCTTGACCTCCAGCTGATGGGTGACGGCTGGGTGCCCACTTTGCCTGAAACATGGGAATCAGGGCCCCACCAGGAAATGGTCACAACCCTTGGCAGTGGGGGAGGGGAGCTCAGTGCTGTCCAAATGTCCCTGATGAATGAGAGGGGGTTTTCTAGGACCCCGAGACCTGCTGGAGGAATGTCCAGTTGGATTTGTGCTGTGCACAGAAGTGTCGCTTTCTCCCCAATTGTATTTCCCTTTCCAGTTTCCTCCTCTAGTCTGGAGGTGCTGGTGATCAGAAAGGGAATGAGCAGTCAGCAAGACACCTGAAAATCCCCAGCGCCTCCCAAGGGGTCAGACCAGGAGAACCCGTCTGCAGCACGGTAGGCAGAGATGGGTTTGCAGAGCACAGGGCGCTGGGGTCAGGGAGAAGCAGCCCCCCATTCGTGGAGCACGTTCTCCTACGTCTGATGATATGTTTTTGGTGGCCGGATGTGTGGATGCTCAGAGCACATGCAGGGCTGGAAGGAACTCAAGTCCTCAATTCCTGTGGTTCCCAACATCTTTGAGTCCTTGATCTTTCTGAGGCCTTTAAAGGCCACACAGGCTCTTCCCAGACAAGTGCCCCCCTCCACGGTCCTGCAAGGAAGTTCAGAGGGTGACAGAGTCCCCCGAATGCTACCTGCAGAGGCCACATTCAGAATCGCTGCTCCAGCCTGGTCTCTTGGCTCCCACTATGTGACTTGCTTCAGGCTGGAATATAGGAACGGGGACCCAGAGCCACGGGCGGCAGTTCCTGGGGGGCGGAAGGATTGCAAGTGCTGGTACCGGTTCTTCTGGATGTCCCTCTGTCACATCTAGGATTGCCAGAGTGCTCCCTAGCTCGGAGACTTTCCAGCTGGTCACTTGCGGGAGAGGTGCCAGAAGGCCTCGCTCCCAGCTCAGGGCCGCAGGCAGGATGCCAGCCGCCGGGCGATGCCCTTCCCTTCAGGAGCAGGGTAATCTGAGGAGAGCCTGGGGCCAAGGATCGGGGTAGGTGACTCACCTTTTAACCTTAATCGGGTGTGACCTTGGACCCCCAGATAGCCTCTCTGAACTATGCTTCCTGATTTCCCAAAAAGAGACCTGGGGATACTGAAAAGAGCAAATGCCACAAAGTACGTGGAATTGTGTTGATTCTACCAATCCAGACGTGTTCTGTAGCAGCCAGTTTACATTGGTGCACACCTGTCATCCCAGTACATGGAAGGCCGAGACAGGAGGATTGCAGGTTCAAGGCCAGCCTCAGCAACTTAGCAAGACCCTCCTTCAAAAGAAAAAATTAAAATAGCTGGGGGTGTAACTTAGAGGTAGAAGGCCCCTGGGTTCCATCCCCTGTATATTAAAAAAAAAAAAGACATGTTCTGAGTCAGGCACAGTGGTGCACACATAATCCCAGCTACTCAGGAAGCTGAGGCAGGAGGATCACAAATTCCAGGCCAGACCAGGCAACTTAGACCCTATCTCAAAAAATAAAATTTAGCCGGGCATGGTGGTGCACGCTTGTAATCCCAGTACTTTGGGAGGCAGAGACCGGAGGATCCGGGTTCGCGGCCAGCCTCAGCTCTCTCGCTCTCTCGCTCTCTCGCTCTCTCTCTCTCTCTCTCTCTCTCTCCTTAGTGAGGCCCTCCGCAACTTCGTGAGACCCGGTTTCAAAATAAAGTATAAAAAATAGGGCCAGGGGCGTAGCACGGAGGTAGAACGCCCCTGCGTTCAATCCCCGGTACCGCAAAAAAATAAATAAATAAATAATAAATAAAATAAAATAAAATAAAATAAAATAAAATTTAGCCATTTAGCCCAGCATGGTGGCATACGCTGGTAATCCTAGTACTTGGTGAGCTGAGACAGGAGGATCACAGGTTGGAGGACAGCCTCAGCAAGTAGTGACACTTTAATCAACCTAGTGAGACCCTGTTTCAAAATAAAACTAAAAAATAGGGCTAGGGGTGTAGCTCGGAGGTAGACTGTCCATGGGTTCAATCCCCAGTACCAAAAATTAATTAATTATTAATTGATTTAACAAAAGGGTTGGGGGTGAAGCTCAGTAGTAGGGTATTTGCCTAGCATGCAGGAAGCCCTGGATTCAATCCCCAGCAACACCAAAAAAAGGCATGTTCTCACTGCAACCATGGATAAGAAACAACTTTTACTTTGGAAAGAAGTAACCTCTATCACAAAGAGAGGCAAGTAGCCAGGCGTGGTGGTACACACCTGTAACCCTAGTACCTGGGAGGCTGAAACAGGAGAATGGCAAAGGCCAGCCTCAGCAACCTAGCAAGACTCTCAGCAAATGCAACAAGACCCTGTTTCAAAATAAACTAAAAAAGGCTGGGGGTGGAGCTCAGAGGTAGAATGCCCCTGGGTTCAATCCCCAGTTCCAAAAAAAAAAGAGAGACAGAAAGGAACCATAGGGCCAGTCCCACTATCCCCCCCCTTTTTTTTCAGTATTGGGGATTGAACCCAGGGGCATTCTACCTCCGAGCTACACTCTCAGCCCTATTTTTTATTCTTTATTTTGAAACAGGGTCTCACTAAGTTGCGGAGGCCTCACTAAGTAGCTGAGGCTGGCCGCGAACCCGGATCCTCCTGTCTTGGCCTCCCAAGTACTGGGATTACAAGCGTGCGCCACCACACCCGGCTCTCACTATCTCCCTTAAGGACACAACTCCAGTGAGTAGAAGGCCTTCCAGTAAGCTCCGCCTCCTAAGCGTTCTGCTACCTCCCCATAGAGCCATGAGCTAGAGACCAAGCTGTAACACATGGGCCTTTAGGGACATTTATCCAAAGCTTTGCACCTACTTTCCCATAAAGAGAATGTGGTTGGGTTGGTTTGCTACCAATATGGTGTCCCCCCCCCATACTGGCAGAGCTATTTCAGTGTTAGCGTACCCGGCCTCACCCTGCAGTGTAGCAGTGGCATGGGGCTGGATTCCTGGTTCTTTCTGCTGTCCAGGGAGCAGGAGCCACATCAGCTAATGAAAAAAAGAAAGAAAGAAAATACACACATGGGACCTACAGTGTCATTTCCACTCCCTAAGAAGAGCTGAATAATGGACAAGCACTCGGAGGCTCCCTGGTGACTGGGAAAGTCTCTCCTACCTAGAGATAGGAAGATAGAAAGCAGAATGACCTTTGAAGGTCACCTTTTCCCTCCCACACTCCATTTAAGAAAATCTCGGTAGGCAAGTCTGGTCAGAGGCCACCAGTCCGAGCAGGGAAGTCCCCTGTAGTGGCTCGCGCTGATCCTCCGCCTTCTTTCTACTTCCAGGGCACATCAGCCCAGGCTCTGAGATCCAGGTTCCATGTAAGTCCCACCATGATGGGTGAGACTTAATAATCTACACTCAGTTTTAACCCCCTGATGACAATTTCATGTGTCAATTAAGGTCACGTGCTTCCTGCAGGGGGAGACCCACCGTCACTGTTGTCCACGGGGCGAGAGCAAACACCCCAAGCAGGCGAGTGACACTCGCAGGCTTGTGACATTCCTTTAGTCATTGTGTGTGCTGTGCAGATGTGCGTGTGCCCACGTGTCTGTCGCTGCGTCATTATCGCAGTGTGTCCTCCGCAAGCGCTCGGACGCCCCAGCTAGGGCTGTGCACGGGAGGCTGGCTTGCCAGGCCGTGGGCCACAGTGGATCGTGAGCTCCTGTGCGTTTGCTTTCCAGGCAGTCAGGTTTCTGCGAGGGATGTCCACGGGGCTTGATGCTCCTGGCAGCCAGCCAGGCAGCGGTGTTCTTGGCAAGAGGAGTGGCCTGGTGCCTGGCCTCGGTGGCACCGCGGGATTCCCTCCGGCAGGTGCAGTCTGGGGCCCCTGCCGAGGCGGCGGGAGAGCCGGCCTGCCCGTTCCCGATCTGCTCTTGCGCTGAATCATGGGTTCCCTCCACAAAGGAACGTGTCTTTTTGAAATCCTCCGCTCTCTGACTGGCTGGATCCTGGCATTTCCAGTGACAGACGCAGCAGGATTCTGAAGCCCGGGTTTTGTTGGTTTCCAAGGTGGCCAGGGACACCGCAGCCTGTATGGTGACCAAGCGTGACCGTAAGGCCTGTGACTCGGCCAGTTATCCTGACTTCAGGGTCTGGTGGGGCAGGGGTGGGTGTCCTTCTTTCTGGGACAAATGCCGTCTCCTCAGAGATTACCAGGCACTTATTTGCTGTCTGTCTTGAGAGCTCCTCAGGGGTCCTGGCCTCAGCCCGGCGTGGCGGAGCGCCTGTCATCCCAGTACTTGGGAGGCTGAGAGAGGAGGATTGCAGTTTCAAGGAGGGCCTCAGCAATGTAGGGAGACTCTCAGCAACTTAGTGAAACCTTGTTTCCAAATAATAAATAAAATAAGCTGGTGGTGTAGCTCAGAGGTAGAATGACCCTGGGTTCAATTCCCAGCACAACACACACACACACACACACACACACAGGTTCAATTCCCAGCACACCACACACACACACACACACACACACACACACACACACACACACGTGCCCTGGCATCTACCCATGGAGGTCAGGGTGGGTGCGGCCTCCCTCCTCCTGCACGTCTTTATTTCTGTGTGTGATTGCTGGGGCAGAGGCCATAGATCAGGTACTTGGCACATGATCCAGAGAGAGAGAGAGAGGAAGAAGGAGGAGGAGGAGGAAGAAGGGAAGGAGGGAGGGAGGGAGGGAGGGAAGGAGGGGAAGGAGAGAGAGAAAAGAGAGAAAGAGAAACTGGAGGGGCCCAGGTATCAAAAAGTGGGTTCAGTTGCTGAATCTTGGACTCACCGTTATTAAAGAGTTGGGTGTCTGAGGAGGGCTGGGGACCCGGGCTTGCAGCGCCTGCTCTCCTCTGCACCCCACACACCCGGGCCCTGAGCTGCACCCACGTGGCTCTCCCGGAGCATTCCCAGCTTTTTTGCTTTTTTTTTTTTTTAACTTTTATTAGCTCAGACTCCTGGCTGCTGCAGCCATATGGAGTTCTGCCAGCAGCTGCTGCTCAAAGGGATGGGCATTTTGATGTTTCTAACTTTATCTTAGCCAGGATAGACACAGGAGTCCAGTGACAGTAGGGAGAACCCGGGTGTGTGTGCCTGCAGAGGCGGCCTCCCTGGGCCCACAGCCCATGTGCTAGGATTCACATGCATCCCCCAAAAGTTTGTGTGTTGGGAAACCTAATTCCCAAATTCATATGCTGATGATATATGAAGGTGCAGCCTTTGGGCAGTAATTAGGATTAGAGAAGGTCATCGGCGTAGGGCCCCTGTCATGGAACCAGTGGCTTTATGAGTAGAGAAACCTGAAGCTGGGTGTGGTGGTACACACCTGTAATCCCAGTACTGGGGAGGCTGAGATAGGAGGATCACAAGTTCAAGACCAGCCTGGGCAAGGACCTCAGCAAATTAGCAAGACCCTCTTTCAAAATAAAAAATAACCAGGCATGGTGACGCATGCTTGTAATTTCAGTTCTTAGGAGGCTGAGACAGGAGGATAGCAGGTTCGCGGCCAGCCTAGCTACTTAATGAGGCCCTCTGCAACTTAGTGAGACCCTGTTTCAAAATAAAGAACAAAATAGGCTGGGGGTGTAGCTCGGAGGTAGAATGCCCTGGGTTCAATCCCCAGTGCCACAAAAAAAATTAAAAGGGCTTGGGGTGTAGCCCAGAGTTAGAATACCCATAGGTTCAATCTCTAGTATCCAAAAAAAAAAAAAGTCTCTCGTTAGTGTGCCAGAGCTTGCTCAGAATCCCCCTGCACCCCTTGCAGCCCCCGCAAGCAGAAGTTGGGGAGTAGGGCTTGTGAGAACCGGAAGGAGTTGGTGGTGGTCGCAGAAGGGTCCCTGCTCCCAGCTCGTGTCATCTGTCTGGGTGCTGGCCCAGTGCCTTGGGCAGGATGGCAGGCAGTAGAGACCTGTCTGTGTGGCTTTCTAGTCCATAAAATATTTTTTCATGTTTGTTTTGCTTCCTAAACAGTTATGTGAGGCTGGTACCATATTTTCTGTGTGTGTGGTACTGGGGAGTGCTCTACCATGGAGCTATACCCTCAGCCTTTTTATTTTGAGACAGGGTCTCACTAAGTTGCTGAGGCTGGCCTTGAACCTGCAATCCTCCTGCCTCGGCTTCCAAGTACAGGGATTACAGGCCTACGCCACCATACCTGGCTGGTACAATATTATTTCAAGTACAAATAGCAAGGCTTTTAATGTTATAAAAGCTCTTGCCTCGGGTACTGATTGAGAGGGGCCGTGGGGTGTGTATGCAGGTTCAGGGCACACTGTACCCGGCTGGCTGGGTCCCTTCCTGCCCACTGGGCCATCCCGCTGCCCTCAGCCCAGGCTTCTCCTGGAGCACAGCAGGGCCCCACAGGGAGCACCTGCCAGCTCGTCTGGGCCTCCAGGCCCCCTGCAGGAAGTCTTCCCAGCCCCAGGGCTGTCCTGTGGAGCCATCACCTCTGCCACAGGCTGCCCAGAGAGGCTCAGGAGATGTTTCTGTCCTGTTCCTCTCCCACGGAGGCGGCGAGGGGACCAGGCAGAGATGGGAGCCCAGGGGGAGCCCCAGAAGCCCTCCCCCTGGAGCACTCTATCCACCTGCAGGGAGTCAGCATTCACGGGGCAGCTGGGCAGGTCGGCAGCCTGTGACCCCTCCCCACAGCCCAGCCCTTAGTCCCGTCCCTGCACTCAGGGCCTCCTGGAGCTCTGGGCTGACAGAGGGGCAGGCGTGGGGCAGGATCCTGCACAGGGCACCTGCTTCACGCCAGCAGGATTCTGGCCCCTGGACCTGTCCTGTCCAGCCCAGGACTGGTCACAGCACACCTGGCTGCCCCACCCCCACACTTGTCCACTAACAGATGAGTGACAGAGAGCAGACCTACAGAGAAGCACGGGCGAGGGGGTCGTCCCACCTTGGCAGCTGTGGGTGCTGGCACAGGGCAGGCTGGCCGCCTTACAACCAGCTACTTGACCACCGCAGACATTGCGGCCTCATTGGCTCACTCCGCCAGTGGTCCTGGGTCCCCGCCGCCAGAGGATGGGCAGGCCGGGGTTTTAATGTCCTCAGTGGTCCAAGGGGGCTGGATGTGCCCCTCAGTGGAGGGGGGAGGGAAAGGGGTCCCAGGGCTCCTCTGGGGAGGCCTGCTGCAGTCAGAACTGCGATGGTCAACAGAGATGCAAACAGCCCAGAAAGGCGTCACCACCTGCACCAGGTCACACGGGATTGGGCCAGGACCGGTCTCTGGAGGTACCGTCCCACCCAGGGGTTCCTGGAGACCTGTTGGAAGTCTGGGTCTGTCCAGGGGAATAAGGCAGTGTTTTCTGAGCCTCCTGGGGTTGGGGCAGGTGGCCTAGGTTCCCTCCTCAGGGACGGACCCTGTCGCCCCTTCACTGTTGCAGGAACCCCAGAGGGGAAGGGTGGGCATTGCCCTGAGCTCATTCTCTAAGTGACTTTTTCAGCAGGTGTTTGTTTCTTTTTTTCATGGTGCTAAGGATTTAACCCAGGGGCGTTCTACTACTGAAGCACATCCCCAGCCCTATTTATTTATTTTGTGGTACTGTGGATTGAACCCAGGGGCATATTACCTCCATGCTACACCCCCAGCCCTATTTTAATGTTTTATTTATTTATTTTTGTGGTACTGGGGATTGAACCCAGGGGCATTCTCCTCCCGGCTATACTCCCAGCCCTATTTTTTGTTCTTTATTTTGAAATAGGGTCTCGCTAAGTTGTGGAGGGCCTCACTAAGTAACTGAGACTGGCTGTGAACCTGCAATCCTCCAGTCTCAGCCTCCCAAGTACTGGGATTATAAGCGTGCGCCACCATGCCCGGCTTAATGTTTTATTTCCAAACAGGGTTTCACTAGGTTGATGAGAGTCTCGCTATGTTGCTTGAGGCTGTTCTCAAACCTGCGATCCTCCTGCCTCGGGCTCCCCAGTACTGGGATTGCGGGCACCTGTCACTCACTCCTCCACCCGGCTCCAGTTTATTTATTTATTTATTTATTTATTTATTTATTTATTTATCTTGGTACTGGGGATTGAACCCAGAGGCATTCTACCTCCAAGCTACACCCCCAGCCCAATTTTATATCTTATTTGGAAACAGGGTCTCATTAGGTTGCTGAGGGCCTCACTAAGTTACGGAGGCTGGCTTTGAACCTGCGATCTTCCTGTCTCAGCCTCCCAAGTACTGGGATTACAAGCGTGTGCCACCACACCCGGCTCAGTTTATTTTTTAAAGTAAGATGTCAAGACGGCGGTACCCGAGATGATGATCTACCGCCGAGGAAGCAGCTTCTCCAGCTTGTGACCTCCAGTTTGGAGCTGGGCTGCACCTCTGCTCCGGGCGTCCTGGGAAAAGTAGGAACCTGGAGATGCAACGAGGCCATTCACTGAAGGGGTCCAGGTCACCCAAGAATGCCTGTCGCTGCGGCTTCCTTCAGCGAGACAGAGGGCCGCGTCTAACCCAGACAGTGTGTTTGTGAGAAGTAGAAAGCCTCTCTGGGTACAGTCACGGCTTGGTGGGTTCGGCCCCGCCAGATGTGCCCTTGTGCAGTGCACTCCCTGCGCAGCTGGACTGGGCAGCCGTGCTGAGAGTGTGCAGAAGCTCAGAGTCTTTATCAGCTGAGGCTGGTCAGGTGCACTGCCCCTTCTCCCGCAGATCTCCTCACACAGCCCTGTCGAATCACCTGAGCAGGGAACAGTGAGATGCCAGCCCGAGATGTGCCTGACGCTTGGCCTCTTCCTCCTGAACTGGGGAGCTGAAGCATTGGGCAGCTTCTTCTAGAAGGTTCCAGCTCAACACTTCCGCCTCTCTAAAGGGCATCAGACAGAATGGAAGATACCATGAGTGGGTCCAGGGCACAGCAGGGTCATCGTGGTGTCCCTCCTCCCTGGCCTCCTCGGCCCCCGTAGCTTCCCAGTCGACGTGCATGTGGACGCTTCCCACCGCTGTCAATGACCTCTGCTTCTCCAGACTCAGGCATCCCCTGGGTCTGGTTTCTCCTGGGATGTGCCAGGCTTCTGAACCTTTTCTTATTCTCAGCTGCAGGCTTAGGTTTTCTACGTCCTCTGGAGTTGTGGGGCTTCAGAGTAAAAAAACGGTGTTACGCAGCATCCTCGCCCACGCCCCAGAGGTGTCCAGAGAGCGGCAGGTCCAGAGACCATCCAGAAAGAGAAGGGAGTTTGGTGATATGCAAACAGACACAAAAGAGTCCAGGTTAGCCAGGCCTGGTGGCGCACGCCTGTCATCCCAGTACTCAGGAAGCTGAGACAGGAGGATCGCAGGTTCCCGGACAGTCTCAGCAACTTAGTGAGACCCTGTTTCAAAATAAAAACTAGAAAGCCGGGCGTGGTGGTACATGCCTGTAATCCCAGTATTTGGGAGGCTGAGACCAGAGGATTGCAGGTTCAAGGCCAGCCTCATCAACTTAGCAAGACCCTCAGCAACTCAGCAATACTTGGTTTCAAAATAGAAAATAAATAGGGCTGGGGGTGTGGTCTGCTAGTAGAATGCCCCTGGTTCAATCCCCAGTATGAAAAAAAAGAAAGAAAAAAAAGAGTCCAGGCTACCTGTTCCAAGAATTCCCATCTCTGCAGAATTCGGTGAGAATAATAGAAATGGTTCTGGAGCCAGGTGTGGTGGTGCACGCTTGTAATCCCTACTTAGGAGGTTGAGACAGGAGGATCGCAGGTTCGAAGCTAGCCTCGGCAACTTAGTGAAGCCAGCCTCAGCAACTTAGCGAGGCCCTCCGCAATTTAGTGAGACCTTATTTCCAAATAAAAAATAAAATTGGGTTGGGGGTATAACTTGAAGGTAGAATGCTTCTGGGTTCAATCCCCAGTACCAAAAAAAAAAAAGAAAGAAATGGTTTTGGCATGGGATGTCTCAGAGGGGCTGGTCCTGAGCGAGGACCCAGGGGTGCTCAGGGCAGTGGGCGGGGAGCAGGGGCAGCCTGGAAAGGAGACAGCGTGTTGGGATGGAATTATAGCGGTTGTTCTAAGCATCTTTTTCTTTGCGGTGCTGGGGATGGAACCCAGGGCTTTGTGCATGCTAGGCAAGCGCTCTACCACTGGACTACCCCCCCAGCCCCCAGAAATTGTGCTAGAAAATGGACATGTGGCTGGCCAGAAAACTCAAAGGAGCCAGGGTGGCCCTCTGGGAGCTTGAGAGTGGGTGTGGAGCAGGGTGCTTCTAGCATGTTCCATCAGGCCGTGCTCTGGGTAGAAGATGTCCACTGGGGGAAAGAAACACCACATGGCAGAATCCAGGGTGGGAAGAGCTGAGCCTTTGCTCTCCTGTGACTGGCCTTTCACCTCCCCCACCTCTGTCCCCGCCCCCAGCTCCACCCCCTGTCCCTGCGAGGAGCCATGGACACACTCAGCAGCCTCCAGAAGCCCCTCCCTTCCCCAGGACGCGGCCCCCTCCCCTCCTGTGCAGTCTGAAAGGTGGCCCCAGTTCCCTCCACCTCCGGGGAGTCAGGCTCCGAGGAGCAGGGCCTTAGGCCAGGAATCCAGTCGACCTCTTGGGGCTCCTAGCCCTGGGAAAGGGTATCTGTGATGCTGGGTGCAGGGGCGGACGCCTGTCATCCCAGTATTTGGGAGGCTGAGATAGAAGGATCACGGGTTCAAGAACAGCCTCGGCAATTTAGCGAGACCCTGTTTCAAAATAAAAAGGGCTATGGTGTAGCTCAGAGGTAGACCTGCCCGAGTTCAATCCCCAGTTGCTTTTTTTTTAAAGGTATCCCTGGCTTCATCCTTAGGCTAGCTCCTGCCTTCCACTGCCGAGAGCAACAGGCGGCCAGCCCCTTGGGGCAGCGGCGGAGCTCCTGGCACAGGCAGAGCCTCACCCTCCACTGTGGGTCCCAAAGGATCCCTCCCCCGCCCCTGCCTGGAGTCGGGAGCCAGCTGGACCGGAGCTGGATTCCACGTCCAGTGTGACTCATCTCTGCTCGCCCAGAGGGAGGGCAGCGAGAGGTCTGAGTCCAGATTCTTGGAGGTTTCACGCGGCCTTGACCCTGCCTCTGACCTAGACATTTAAAATGGTAAAGATAGCCAGGCCTAGTGGCTCACACTTGTGATCCCAGTACTTGGGAGGCTGAGACAGGAGGATCGCAGGTTCGCGGCCAGCCTCAGCAACTTAGTGAGGTCCTCTGCAACTTAGTGAGACCCTGTTTCAAAATAAAAAATTAAATAGGGCTGGGGGGTGTAGCTCGGAGGTAGAATGCCCCTGGGTTCAATCCCCAGTGCTGCAAAATAAATAAGTAAAGATATCCTTGTTAGGGTGGTTAATTTTATGTGTCAACTTGGTTAGATTGTAGTTCCCAGTTTGTGGTCAAAACACATGTCTAGATAATGCTGTAAAGGTGTTTATTAGATGTGATGAACATGTGAATCAATAGACTTGGAGTTTAGAAAAGATTACCTTCCATAACATGGGTGGGCCATGTCCAATCAGTTGAAGCCCCTAAGAGAAAAGACAGAGCCCTATCCACCCACCGTGCTCCAGGAATGCAATGTCAACTCTTCCCTGGGTCTCAGGCCTGCTGGCCTGCTCTGCAGATTCCAGACTCACCAGCCCCCACAATCACATGAGCCAACTTCTTAAAATAAATCAGTTTCTCAGCGGGGCGTGGTGGTGCCTGCTTGTAATCCCAGTATGTGGGAAGACTAAAACAGGAGGACCGCAGGTTCGAGGCCAGCCCCAGCAACTTAGCAAGACCCTCGGCAACTTAGTGAAACTCTGTTTCAAAATTAAAAATAAGCCAGGTGTGGTGGCGCACGCTTATAATCCCAGTACCTGGGAGGCTGAGACTGGAGGATCCGGGTTCGTGGCCAGCCTCAGCTACTTCGTGAGGCCCTCTGCAACTTAGTGAGACCCTGTTTCAAAATAAAGAATAAAAAATAGGGCTGGGGGTGTAGCTCAGAGGTAGAATGCCCCTGGGTTCAATCCCCAGTACCTCAAAAAAATTAAAAATATAAGGCTGGGTATGGTGGTGCTTACCTTTAATTTTAGTACTTGGGAGGCTGTGTCAGGAGAATCACAGGTTGGAGGACAGCCTCAGCAAGTATTGAGACTCTAAGCAACCTAGCAAAACCCTGTTTCCAAACAAAAAAGGGCTGGGGGATGTCGCTCAGTGTTAGAATGCCCCTGGGTCCAATCCCCAGTACTGCAAAATAAATGAATTTCTCGTCCTCTCCTGGCCCCGCCCCCACACACATTTATTGGATCTGTTTCTCTGGAGATCCCTAACATGTTGAACCCTCAAGGGCTGGTGGCTGGAAAGGTGCAGTTAGAAACTCCTGGAGGCTCCGGGGTCCTCCTGTCCCACCTCTCCCTCATCGGGGGAAGCCACTGTCCATACCTCAGCTTTTCACTCAGAGAAAGGGCTGCTCCCCGAAAGTCCCCCTGCTTGGAAAGCCAGAAAGATCCTGTAGCCACTCCTCCACCTAATGATCTTTTGAGGATGGACCAAACCTTTCATGTAAATTGGACAAAATTTACCATGCAGAGAGGGACAAATGGATTTAAATGCATTCACCAGAAGGTATAAACAACTGATTCGATTATTTCCCAAGCAGATTCAGAGGCCCTGGATGACAGAGTGCTGAGAATTCATGGAACGTAGGAGCCTGTGGACCTCGGGGACCATCTGGCCCCGGGCTTTCTGCAGAATCCCAGGCGCACAGGAGGCTCTGGGAATGGGGGGTGGGGGGTGGGAACTGAGTCTGGGAAATGCTGTAACAGCCACCACCCTTCCAGAGGGAGGGAAGGCACAGGAGGCTGGGGGTGTAGCTCAGTGGAGGAGTGTGAACTTAGCCTGCGCAAGGCCCCGGGATCCATCCCCAGCACCAAAAACAAAAAAAACAAAAAAACACACACAAAAAAAACACAGGAGCCAAAATGTCTACCAGGAGAAAGAAAGTGGCTGTTTGTTGACTTCTTTGTGTTCCTTCCATCCTAATTTGGTCCAAGTGTCTCCAGTCTCTCCTGCTTTCTGCTGCGCTCGGGACAAATGAGACTTTACTACCTTCTCATTTGTAGGTGGGGAAGCTGCAGCGGAGGACTGGCCCAGGTCCACGCAGGACGAGTAGGAGACCAGGTCTGCAGTCCCCGCCCCAAGCTGTGCCTGGAGGGGGAGCTGCGGCCATGCCAGAGAGAGAGAGGTGGAGATGCAGCTTCCCAGATTTTCCTAAAGGGAAAGCATGCTTTCGTATTTATTTGTTGCTGCTGCCGTTCCTTGGATTGTAATTAAATTACACGTGGCAGCAGCTGGGAATCTGTTTCCAGGAGGAGCCTGTTTCATACAGAGGGTGTCATTTCAAGGACTTCAAAGTTAAAACAGTACTGTAATCCCAGTATTTAGGAGGCTGAGACAGGAAGAGTGCAGATTCAACGGCAGCCTCAGCCACTTAGCAAGACCCTCAGCAACTTTTTTTTTTTTTTTTTTTTGCTGTACCGGGGATTGAACCCAGGGGCATTCTACCTCCGGGCTACACCCCAGCCCTATTTTTTATTCTTTATTTCAAAACAGGGTATCACTAAGTTGCAGAGGCCTCACTAAGTAGCTGAGGCTGGCCAAGAACCCAGATCCTCCTGGCCCAGCCTCCCAAGTACTGGGATTACAAGCGTACGCCACCACGCCCAGCTGACCCTCAGCAACTTAATGAGACCCCGTTTCAAAAATAAAAAAGGAGCGGGGTGTGATGATGCACGCTTGTAATCCCAGTACTCGGGAGGCAGCGACAGGAGGATCACAGGTTCACGGCCAGCCTCAGCTACTTGTGAGGCCCTCTGCAACTTAGTGAGATCCTGTTTCAAAATAAAGAATAAAAAAAATTGGGATGGGGATGGAGCTCAGAGGTAGAATTCCCCTGGGTTCAATCCCCAGTACCACAAAAATAAATAAATAAAATAAAAAAGGGCTGGGATGTAGCTCAGAGGTTCAATTTTGTACTGGGTTCAATCCCCAGTACAAAAAAAGCTAAACCACTAGCAACACACAGTCATGAAGTCCTCGCTAAGCAAAGCCAAACACGACAAATTTAGCTAAGCAAAGCCAAAGCTAAACACGACAGATTTGTCACCATTAAGGAGGGCTGGGTAAACCTGGCACACACCTTTCATCCGAATACTTGGGAGGCTGAGACAGGAGGATCACAGGTTCGTGGCCAGCCTTAGCAACTTAGTGAGGCCCTCCGCAACTTAGTGAGATCCTGTTTCAAAATAAGGAATAAAAAATAGGGCTGGGAGTGTAGCTCGGAGGTAGAATGCCCCTGGGTTCAATCCCCAGTACTGAAAAACAAAAACAAAAACCTAGATGGAGCCAGGCACAGTGATACTTACCTGTTATCCCAGTAGGTGGGAGACTGGGACCGAAGGATTGGAAGTTCAAGGCCAGTCTCAGCAACTTAGACCCTGTTGTAAAAAAATAAGCCGGGCGTGGCAGTGCACACTTGTAATCCCAGGACTTGGGAGGCTGAGAGAGGAGGATCACAGGTTCGAGGAGAACCTCAGCAAGTAGTGAGATTTTCATCCACCTAATGAGACCCTGTTTCAAAACAATAATGAGAAGGACTAGGGATGTAGCTCAGAGGTAGAATGCCCCTGGGTTCAACCCCCAGTGCCATAAAACAAACAAACTCCAGTACCACACACAAAAGAGATGGGGACGGGGATACAGTTCAGAGGTACAACACTTTCCTAACATGTGCAAGGCCCCGGGTTCAGTCCCTAGCACTGTGAAGAAAAAAAATCATAATTAAAATCCATTTCTCAATTACCCATTTTATTTTATTTTATTTTATTTGGTACTGTGGATTGAACCCAGAGGCATTCTACCTCTGAGCTACATGCCCAGCCTGATTTAATTTCTTATTTGGAAACAGGGTCTCACTAGGTTGCTGAGAGCCTCACTAAATTGCCAAGGCTGGCTTTGAACCTGTGATCCTCCTGTCTCAGCCTCCCAAGTACTGAGATGACAAGTGTGTGCACTCAATTACCCATTTTAAATGGGAATTAGAAGGCCAATCTGTTAGATACTCTGAGATGCCCAATTCTCTTCCCCTTTACAGATGTGTGAAATGTGAGATGTATACATTCCTAAGCTTCCTTGGACCCGCCCGATTTCCTTCAGTAGCTCCCTGTTTAATTCTAACCCTTTCTGTACACCTGGTCACTAAGGACCAATTCCAGTCCCCAGGACAAAGAAGCCCTAGGCTCTTCCAGCACCCACCTCCAGAGGGTGGTCTCAGCCCAGGGCTGCTGGAATGTGAGTCCCTTTTTCTGCTTTCAACCCCCAGCATCCGCAGGCTCCTCCCTCTCCACGGGGAGGCTGCCAGGCGGAGTCAGTGGTTTATTGCTTGCTTGGCTCGGGCCTTCTTCCCTCTTCCTTCCAGCTGTTTAACAGCATCCTCTTGATGCCAGGATCTCGCTCGCCTCCTGGGCCGCACTAATGATGCGAATGACAGGGCGCTAGAGAAGATCCCTAGTAGACACCTTCCCAGGTGGTACAGAAACCCTGCTACGGCAGTGCCGACTGATGAGGATCTCACCTTTGCTTACATACTTCCAAAGACTGAGCTCACCACCATTTTTATTTTTTTGGTGGTACTGGGGATTGAACCCAGAGGCATTCTACCTTCCAGCTGCACTGCCAGCCCGATTTTTTATTTCTTATTTGACAACAGAGTCTCACTAGGTTGATGAGCATCTCACTACTTACTGAGGCCGTCCTTGAACCTGTAATCCTCCTGTCTCAACCTCCCAAGTACTGGGATTACAGGCGTGGGCCACCACACCTGGCTCACCACTTTTTTTTTTTAGAGTGGTAAAGCATGCATAATGTGTTAGCTTTCTGTTACTGTAACGAACACCTGAGATAATCAACTTATAAAGAGGAAAGGTTCGTTTGGGCTCATGCTTGGAGGTTTCAGTCCATGATGCTTTTCCTGTTGCTTGGGGCCTATGGTCGCACATCATGGTGGGGGGAGCCTGTGGCAGAGCAAAAACATTTGTCTCATGGCCAGATTGTAAAAGAGAAAGAGGGAGGGATGGGGTCCCACTTTCCCCTCCAAGGCCAAGCCCTGGTGGCCAGAAGACCTCCCACTGCACACTTGTAATCCCAGAATTGGGGAGGCTGAGACAGGAGGATCGCAGGTTCACAGCCAGCCTCAGCAACTTAGTGAGATCCTCTGCAATTTAGTGAGATCCTATTCCAAAATAAAAAATAAAATAGGGCTAGGGGTGTAGCTCAGAGGTAGAATGCCCCTGGGTTCAATCCTCAGTACCACAAAAAAAATAATAAATTTCTCCACTTCCCAATAGCACCATGGTCTGGGGACACAGGCCTTTGGGGGACACTTATTCAAACCACAGCACATAACATAAAATTTATCATTTTTAACCTTTTGTGTGTGTGTGTGTATGTGTGTGTGTGTTACTGGGGATTGAACCCAGGGGTGTTCTTCCTCCAAGCTACACCCCAGCCCTATTTTATTTTATTTTTGCGGTACTGGGGATTGAACCCAGGGACGTTCTACCTCCGAGCTACACCCCCGGCCCTATTTTTTATCCTTTATTTTGAAACTGGGTCTCACAAAGTTGCAGAGGCCTCACTAAGTAGCTGAGACTAGTCACAAACCCGGATCCTCCCGTCTCCGCCTCCCAGGTACTGGGATTACAAGCGTGCGCCACCACGCCCGGTCCCTATTTTATTTTTTATTTTGAAACAGGGTCTTGCTAAGTTGCTGAGGGTCTCACTAAGTTGCTGAGGCTGGCTGTGAACCTGCGGTCCTCCTGTCTCAGCCTCCCAGGTACTGGGATTACAGGCCTGCACCACCACGCCTGGCTTAAATGTTCTTTCCTGTATCAAGCTGAGAATCATCTTGGGTCAAGCAAACCTGCAGGGAGCGTCTCTGCCAGCCCACACCCACCCTGGGAGCAGACAGCAAAGGAGAGTGAGTGTCAGGGACTCTTGCCGGTGGGGACAACTGGCAAGTAGACTCCTGGCCATGCCATCTGAGAGTCCTGGCCCCCTCACCGGGTCTTGTCTCCCTTTTGCCTGCCGTGGGCCCTGGGAAGAGTGCCACCGTGGTTTCAATGGGGTATTCGTTTTCTAGGGCGGCTGTAACAAATTACCCCGGGTCAGTGACTCAGAACAACAGCAGCTGATTCTCTGGCGGTTCTAGAGGCCGGAAGTCTGAAATCAGGGCGTCCGCAGGGCGGTGGTGGGCGGTGGTGGCAGCCACATGACTCCCAGCTCGGCCTCCACCCTCACGGCCTCCACTGTGTCTCTTATTAGGAGAGCTGTATTGGATTTAGGGCCCACACCTGGATAAGCAAGGGTGGTCTCAGGGTCTTAAGTTAATCACACCTGCAAAGACCCCTTTTTGGGGGGAAGGTGCTGGGGATTGAACCCAGGGGCATTCTACCACTGAGCCACACACCCCAGCCCTATTTGGAAAGCGGGGTCTCACTAAATTGCTGAGAGTCTTGCTAATTTGCTGAGGCTGACTTTGAACTTGGGATCCTCCTGTCTCAGCCTCCCAAGTACTGGGATGACAGGCATGCGCCACCATGCCCGCCCTGCTGCAAAGACCCTTTTTCCAAATGAGGTCACCTTCACAGGTTGGGGACAAGGCACGTCTTTTGGGGGCCACCATTTAGCCCACCACATCCCACATCCATTAGTCGCATTCAGTGTGCACGCATAGCCCAACCATCTCCTCCCTTCTCCAAGACATTTTTAAGACTCTGTCCTTCGCCGGGCGTGGCGGCGCACGCTTGTAATCCCAGTACTTGGGAGGCTAAGACAGGAGGATTGCAGGTTCCTAGCCAGCCTCAGCTACTTAGTGAGGCCCTCTGCAATTTAGTGAGCCCCTGTTTCAAAATAAAGAATAAAAAAGAAGGGCTGGGGGTGTAGCTCAGTGGTAGAGTGCGAGCTTAGCATGCACTAGGCCCTGGGTTCAATCCCCAGCACACAAAAAAATTAAAAAAGAAAACAATAAAAAAATGAACTGGGGGTGTAGCTCGGAGGTAGAATGCCCCTGGGTTCAATTCCCAGTACCGCAAAAAAATAAAAAAAAAAAACTGCCCTTCCTCCTGAGAAACCATTGTCTTGCTAGAGAGGCGGGTTTCATCCACTCTGAGATGTCCTGGCTTCTCTCCCTGGTGGCTTCCTCGGGCTGCGTTTCCCTAACAGCACCTGACATTTCCCTCCCTTCCTCTGGGATTCCCCAGGAAGGCAAGTCAGAATGTCACCGGGAAGGGGGGACGGGAGCTCAGGCAGCAGCTGCCGCCAGCCAGCCCGGTATCCCCCGGCCTGTCCCCTCCCTTGAGAGAAGCTGCCTGGGGTTTCTGGAGCGGGGAGAGGCCGCCGCGCTGCCCCCTGCACGCTAATTAATTTCCTTCTGGTGGGCTGTGTTTGATGACGACCTCATTACAGAGCTTTGCACATCTGGGCCCCGGTGGCTTCAATACTGAACCGTCTGCCTCTGCTGGTTAATATTCCAAGCTCACCGCTGCCTCCTCTCCACGGCCCTGGGGCTCAGAAACTGTGGAGTCATGCCTGCAGGAGACAAGGCCAGCTGCTTCCCCGTGGGCTGGCCTTCCAGGGATGGCGCCAGAAGGAAGGGGGGAGTCAAAGTACACCTGCGGCCCGCTCGTTCCCCTCCCACACCTCAGGGGACACCCCCCCCCAAAAAAGACAAACGTTCAGAGAGCACTGAAAACAGACAGGTGGATAGTCTGAGCAGAACCTCCCTCCTGCCAGATAGATGGAGCTGGTCCAAGAAAGAAACATCCGGGCTTCCCTCAGCAGAGGGGACCTCCGAAGGAAGCTCTGAAGCGCCTCCTGCCTCAGTCTGAGGACCTCACCGGCCGGGCAGCTGGCCCGGTGCCACCCAGTGATGACTTGGGGTAGGAAGAGTGCCGCTCCTGCCCTCCCTCCACTCCCTCGCCTCTGTCTGCATCGGTTCTTTTTTTGGTACTGGAGATTGACCCCAGGGGCATTCTATCTCCGAGCTACACCCCCAGCCCTTTTTACTTTTTATTTTGAAACAGAGTCTTGCTAAATTGCTGAGTCTGGCCTCGCACCTGTGGTCCTCCTGTCTCAGCCTCCCAAGTACTGGGATTACAGGTATGCGCCACCACGCCCGGCTCTGCATCAGTTCAAGGAGAGCAGCTCTCAGAAGCAACAGGCAGGAAGTGGGGAGAGGGTGACCCGAGAGGTATGGCCGCCATCCACATATGCCCCACGTCCAACATGACCAGTGGGCTCTGCCAAGGCCAGGAAGTGGCCTAGAGGCACTGTCGGAGGTTTTCAGGGACTCTGCAGGTGTGTGCATGAGAGACGCAGGCTGGGGATGGGGGGAGCGGAGATGTCGCTGCTCAAGGTCAGAGTCACATTAGCTGCTGCCTGAGGCACAGCCCGGGGCTGGATTCCCGAGCCAGCCTCTGAAGCTCTGGGCTCAGCTCTTACCCATGAGGACAAGGACGAGGGTCTCCCATCTCGCCTTCTTCCCGTGTGGGCCAGCCTGGACGCAGGATGAATACCAGGACCCTGACCCCAACCTCTGAAACAGATCTCTGGCAGGATGTAGCAGAAATGAACTTGGTAGGAAAAGAACAAAAGGCCACAGAACGAGGCCAAGCTGAGATGGAAAAGAAAACCCGCAGGGTGAGATGAAATGGGAGATTAATAAGCAGACTAAGGATTGCAAGGAAATGAAATGCTAGCGACTCGCAGTCCCCGTTGGTGGCAGGGAACGCACTGACGAGGCCGTGGAACCTGGAGTCTGTGGATGGAAGGCGAGCTTGAGACCCCTGTGAGAGCACACTATCAAAAGAACACAGGACCAGTACTTGGGAGGCTGAGACGGGAGGATCGCAGGTTCAAGGCCAGCCTCAGCTACTTAGGCCCTCCGCAACATCGTGAGACCCTGTTTCAAAAATAAAGAATAAAAAATAGGGCTGGGGTGTAGCTCGGAGATAGAATGCCCCTGGGTTCAATTCCCAGTACCACAAAAAAAAAAAAGAACACAGAACCAGATAAATCCAGATTCTGAGAGCCCTGCTGGTCTGTGTTTGCATATGGAAGCCCCCCAACACTGAAAAGATTCAGAGAACAAAGGCTCACCACGGGCACCCAGTGCCAGAAGTCTTTTTTGCTGGGTTTTCGGTGCTGGGGATTGAACCCAGGGCCTTGTGTGTGCTACACAGGCACTCTCTATTGCTGAGCCACACCAGCCCACAGTCACAATTGTTTAATAACCAGCCAGGGAGGGTAGCACACACCTGTAATCCCAGCTACTTGAGAGGCTGAGACAGGAGGATCACAAGTTGCAGTAATTAGCAAGACCTTCTCTCAAAATAAAAATATATAAAGGGCTGGGGGTGTAGCTCAGTTGTAGAGGCCCCTAGGTTCAATCCCCGGTACCACAAAATAATGATGATAATAATAATAATCCTCCACCTCTCTTGGTCAGTGTGATCTGTCTGTCCCCACCAAAGTTCATGTGGAAGTTTGATTGCCAACATGGCAGCGTTGGGAGGCAGGACCTTTAAAAGGGGTTAATCTTCCTCATGAGGCTGGGTGAGTTCTCATGGGAACACATGAGTTCTCTCTTGAGTTGGTGGCTATAAGGCGGGCCAGCCCCTTTGTCCCCTCCTCTGTTCCTCGCTCTCCTGCCATGCGATTCTGTCATGTCACAGCATGAGGCCCTTGCCAGCTATGGCCTCCCAATCTTGAACTTCCCAGTCTCTGGAACCATGAGCTAAATATAAACCTTTTAGCCGCGCGTGGTAGCGCATGCTTGTAAATCCTACTACTTGGGAGGCTAAGACAGGAGGATCACAGGTTCGTGGCCAGCCTCAGCTACTTAGTGAGGCCCTCCTCAACTTAGTGATACCCTGTTTCAAAATAAAGAATAAAAAAATAGGCTGGGGGTGTAGCCTGGAGGTAGAATGCCTCTGAGTTCAATCCCCAGTATGGCAAAAAATAATAAATAAATAAATATAAACCTTTTTTTTCTTTATGTATGATCCGGTCTCTGGTATTGTTATAGCAACAGGAAACAGACTAAGACAGCCATGGATCCTTGTCTCCATGGTGCCATCCCCCCATTACTTACTAGTTGGAAGGCCCAGGACCCAGTCCTTGGACTGATGTTGCTCCTACCACACACAGCTATGGGCCTAGGTCTCCCCTGGACCCCTGAGCACCATCATGTAAGCTGTGCCCACAGAGATGGGCCTCACTGGAGGGCTGGGGTAATAGGAGGCAGGGAGATGAAGGCAGCTGTGTGTCCATAGGAGTTTGTCCAGCATCCACAGGGAAGGTCTGAGAAATCAGTCCCTTCCCAAGAGCCCCCGCAGTTCCTGACCTGGCCCCTACCCTCCCTTAGCCCCTTTCCTCCAGAATAATACATTCTTCTGACCTGGCCGCTCACCACGGTTTTTCCATATCCAGATCCCTTTATCTGAGTCTTTGAAATTATTGAGGACTTCAAAGAGGTTTCCTTTATGTGGGTCATATCTAATGCTAGTTACAGTATCAGAAATTAACACAAAAGCCTTCTCAGGAATTATTTGCTTTTTTATTTAAAATTAGTAATAAGGGAGAGGAGAGGGAGATGTTGATCAAAGGATCTACAATTACAGTTAGATAAGAAGAAAAGTCTGGAATAGGCACATATATAATAGACACAGAAAGTAGGTAAGCGATCGCCTGGGGCCAGAGTGGGAGAGGGCTGGGAACAAGTTAATGATTATGAACTTTCTTCCTTGGATGATAAAAATGTTCTAGAATTTGTTGTGATGGTTGCACAAATCTGCAAACATACTAAAAACCATTGGGTTGCATATTTTTTCTTCTCTTTGTGGGTGGGGGTGGGGGTGGGGGTGTGAGGGTGTGTGCACGCACACGCACGCACACACACCCACACACTCGCCCCATGCTAGGGATGGAACCCAGGGCCATGCACTCTACCACTGAGCTACAGCCCCAACCCTGTACTGTATACTTTTTTGGTGTGTGTGTGTGGTACTGGGGATTGAGCCAAGGAACGTTCAACCTCTAAGCTACACCCCCAGCTCTTTTTATTTTATTTATTTTTTTTTTTTTGCGGTACCGGGGATTGAACGCAGGGGCGTTCTACCTCCGCGCTACGCCCCCCGCCCTATTTTTTATACTTTATTTTGAAACCGGGTCTCACGAAGTTGCGGAGGGCCTCACTAAGGAGGGAGAGAGAGAGAAAGAGAGAGAGAGAGAGAGGGAGAGAAAGAGCTGAGGCTGGCCGCGAACCCGGATCCTCCGGTCTCCGCCTCCCAAAGTACTGGGATTACAAGCGTGCGCCACCATGCCCGGCTTATTTTTTTTTTAAATATTATTAGTGCATTGCAATCATACATCTTAAAGGATTTCAGGGTGGTTGACATGCACTCATCGGTCAATTAGCCCTCCCCAATTCCCACCCCCGCCGCCCCCTCCCTCCTTCCAGTTTTCAGCATAGTAGCTGACTTTGATATCTTTGTGTAAGTCCGTCCTGTGCTCCAGTTTGTTTCCCTCTCCTTCCCTCCCGTCTCCCCCAGTTAGTCCGCCTTCTTCACTCATCTGAGGTTTTCTCTCTTTGTCTGTGGTCCCTTCTGTGCGGGGTCATGGCTCATCCTCCCCTGACCTCTTTATTTTATTTTGAAACAAGGTCTCACTAAGTTGCTGAGGGCCTCGCTAAATTGCTGAGGCTGGCCTCAAATTTGTGATCCTCTTGTTTCAGCCTCCCAAGTACTGGGATTACAGGTGTGTGCCATCACACCCAGCTTGGACTATATAAGTGGGTGGACTGTATATATATGTGAATTAATCTCAATAAAGCTGTTTTTTTTGTTTTGTTTTGTTTTGCGGTACTAGGGATTGAACCCAGGGGCATTCTACCTCCAGGCTACAGCCCCAGCCCTATTTTTTATTCTTTATTTTGAAACAGGGTCTCACTAAGTTGCGGAGGGCCTCACTAAGTAGCTGAGGCTGGCCGTGAACCTATGATCCTCCTGTCTCAGCCTCCCAAGTACTGGGATTACAAGCGTGCACCACCACACCCGACATAGCTGTTTTTTAATAAAAGAAAAACAAACTCACATGTGGGAGAAACAAATTTATACCAAAATAACTAAATTTTCCAAAAGAAAATGCGTGCATAAAATGAGGGGCACTGTAGCTGGGTATGGTGGCACATGCCTGTAATCCCAGTACTTGCGAGACTGAGACAGGAGGATTGCAGGTGGGAGACTAGTACACAGTAATTTAGTGGGGCACTGTTTCCAAATTAAAAATAAAATAGGGCCGGGCGTGGTGGCACACGCTTGTAATCCTAGTACATGGGAGGCGGCCAGCCTCAGCTACTTAGTGAGGCCCTCCGCAACTTCGTGAGACCCTGTTTCAAAATAAAGAATAAGCCGGGTGTGGTGGCGCACGCTTGTAATCCCAGTACTTTGGGAGGCGGAGACCGGAGGATCTGGGTTCGTGGCCAGCCTCAGCTCTCTTTCTCTCTCTCTCTCTCTCTCCCTCTCTCCTTAGTGAGGCCATCCACAACTTCGTGAGACCCGGTTTCAAAATAAAGTATAAAAAATAGGGCCGGGGGTGTAGCGTGGAGGTAGAATGCCCCTGCATTCAATCCCTGGTACACAAGAAAGAAAGAAAG
>PVJS01028100.1:0-25747 GCA_004027185.1 Glis glis
CCTACAGCCAATTGATTTTTGACAAAGGGGCTAAAAACATCCACCGGAAAAAAGATAGCCTCTTCAACAAATGGTGCTGGCAAAACTGGCTAACCGTATACAAAAAAATAGAAATAAACCCCACTTTCTCACCTAGTACAAGAGTCAATTCAAGATAGATCAAAGACCTAGAAATCAGACCAGAGACCTTACAGCTACTTGAAGGAGGCATAGGTCCAACACTTCAACACATAGGCACAGGTAAAGATTTCCTCAACAAGACCCCAAAGGCACAGGAAACTAAAATGAGGGTCAATATGTGGGATTGCATTAAACTGAAGAGCATTTGTGCAGCAAAGGAAACAATCAAGAACCTCAACAGAGAGCTGACAGAATGGGAGAAGATTTTTGCCATCTCCTCCTCTGATAGAGCACTCATATCTAGACTATACAGAGAACTTAAAGAAATCACCACTAAAAAAACAAATAACCCAATCAAAAAATGGGCAAGTGAACTAAATAGACACTTCACAGAAAAGAAACACAAATGGCTAATAAATGTATGAAAAAATGTTCAACATCATTCGCAATCAGAGAGATGCAAATCAAAACTACCCTGAGATTTCACCTAACCCCCAATTAGAATGGCAATCATTAAAAACACAAACAACAACAAATGCTGTCGAGGATGTGGAGAAGCAGGAACTGTAATACACTGTTGGTGGGATTGCAAATTAGTGCAACCACTTTAGAAAACAGTGAAGGATCCTCAGAAGAATGGGAATGAACCTCCCATGTGACCCAGCTATACCACTTCTAGGCATCTACCCAAAAGAACTGAAACCAAACTACCAGACTAATGCATGTGTATCTGTGTTTATAGCTGCATAATTCACAATTGCCAAACTTTGGAACCAGCCAAGATACCCATCAACTGATGAATGAATTACAAAACTATGGGATATGTACACAATGGAATTTTACGCAGCCATAAAGAAGAAGAAAATTAAATCATTTACAGGGAAATGGAGGGAACTGGAGAACATTATGCTAAGTGAGATTAAGTCAATCACAAAGAGTGAAAAGTCCAATGTTTCCCTAATATGTGGAAGCTAGGGAGAATGGGACTTAGAAGGGACTCCAGACAAAGGAGAAAACTTCAGATGAGCAACAAGGGGAACTAACTGAGGGAGATGGGAGGGGGGAAGAGGGAAATACACTAATGCACACGATGTATATACACAAATTTATCAATCACTATGCTGAACATGAAAAGGAGGGAAGGGGAAGGGAATATAGTGGGATTTTTTTTTCGGCACTGGGGATTGAACCCAGGGGCATTCTACCTCTGGGCTACACCCCCAGCCCTATTTTTTATTCTTTATTTTGAAACAGGGTCTCACTAAGTTGCGGAGGGCCTCACTAAGTAGCTGAGGCTGGCCGCAAACCTGGATACTCCTGTGTCAGCCTCCCAAGTATTGGGATTGCAAGTGTGTGCCACCACACCCAGCTTATGGTGGGATTTGAGGGAGGGCTAAATGAGTAATGTGTGCATGCATGCTTTTGATATCCTGACACTTATCAAAATGTATAACTACAATGCACCAATAAATGAATATATTAAAAAAATAAAGGAAACCAACCCTCCCCAAAATAAATAAAATAAAAGAATAAACAAGGGCTGGGGGATGTAGCTCAGAGGTAGAATGTCCCTGGGCTCAATCCCTAGTACCAATAAGTAAATAAAATAAAAATACAAACTATATATACATGGCATAATATGTCCTAATCTTTCTTTATGATATATTTGTGTAACTTGAACTGCTAAATCAAAGAACATGAACATTTTTAAAACTTTGCATATCTATTGCTAAATTGTCACAAATATATCAGTTTACACTCCTAACCAAAAGTGTTATCTGTTCCTAGTATTTCAGTTTGGTAGGGGAAAAACTTATTCTTTTTTTTTTTTTTTTTTTTTTTTTTGCGGTACCGGGGATTGAACCCAGAGGCGTTCTACCTCTGCACTACACCCCCGGCCCTATTTTTTATACTTTATTTTTGAAACCGGGTCTCACGAAGTTGCAGAGGGCCTCACTAAGTAGAGAGAGGGAGAGAGAGAGAGACAGAGAGAAAGAGAGCTGAGGCTGACCGCGAACCCAGATCCTCTGGTCTCCTCCTCCCAAAGTACTGGGATTACAAGCGTGCGCCACCACACCCGGCCGAAAAACTCATTCTTTGCTTGCTTAGTGTGTCATTTATTTGGATTGTAACCTCCAAGCTTACAGTTTGGATTGTAACCTTTGCCTTTTTTGCCTCTCAGAATCCTTCCTGCTTTCAAGGCCCATCTCAAATACTACTTCCTACTGATTCTCTCTCATATCTCCCAGAACAGGGAAGATTTCCCTCTGCTCTGCCTGGTGGGTTTGTCTTGTCTTCTCCTGTCAACTGTAGTTTCCTTGACACCATGAAGCATTATGTCTGTCTTCCTTCTTTATCTTCTTTGGCTTGCAGCATATTTCAGTGCATATGTTTAGGACTTAGTAAATACGGAGTTAAATTGGAGTCCACCCAAAAGGGTTGATGGCAGCAGAAATTAACCTGTTGAGAAAGATATAAAGAATAAAAATATAAAGTTGAAGACTACAGAGCTGTTCTTTTTTTTTTTTCTTTTTTTGTGGTGCTGGGCATTCTACCTCTGAGCTACACCCCCAGTCCTATTTTACTTTTATTTTGAAACGGTCTTGCTAGGTTAATGAGAGTCTCGCTACTTGCTGAGGCTGTCCTCAAACCTGCGATACTCGTATCTCAGCCTCCTAAGTACTAGGATTACAAGCGTGCACCACCATGCCCGGCTCTGCAGAGCTGTTCTTGATAGGACATAATTCTGCTATTTTGTTTAGGCAGCCCAGCCTTGAAATTCTTGCAAGCAGTGACTGATACTTTGTCAGTATTCTTGTTTTAACCATGGGTAGTAGGATTCTCCCCATGCCGGGATTTTTTTTTTTTAAATGGCCTAACTTTCCATCAAAAGGTATTTTCTCAGTGCACTAGTGTTGACCATAGTCAGAAACATACACTCCTGCCTGCCTTTTCCTTTCATCTACACCTTGTATTTGTTTCAGACTCCTTCAGGTCTGTTCTGTACTTAAGACTCTGTTTTTAATAACTCTCTTTAAACTTGAGAGTATCATTCACAAATTTATAGAGACAATGGCTATTTTGTACTGAAGACTGTTTTCTTATCCATTACGTTTTGCCTTATGTCCTTTATCTCCTTTCCATATATAAAGCATTTTACTTCCATTTATTCCTTTTTTCCTACCTTTTTGTGTGTGTGAGAGATGCTGAGTGTAATTATGAGAAAGTACAGTAGTGAACCTTCAGAACCTGGAGATTGAGACCTTTTCTGTGCCTGACTCCACTGGACAGTCCTGCCAGGCCTTCAGCTTAGAAGCTGCACATTCTGTCATTGTTCTTCACTGAGGGTTGTACGGTGTTGGTTAGGACTCTTCATTTGCTACCAAGAGCATTCACTGCTTTTCTCACATAATGAGGTCTTGAGGAGAGGTTGAGGATGGTGATTTGGGCATCCCTGCAACAGCTCTCCCTCTGGATGTGAAGCAGTAGCTGTATCTTCAAGCATCATTTACTCAAATGGCAGTGTCTAAGACAGGCAGGGAGGCAGGCAGGGACACTTAATGGGGTGGAACCCTCCCCACAAAACCTGTCCCCATCAGCTGACCTCTCCGCACGTCCACTGGCCAGGGTTCTGCGTGTCCATGCCCTACGTCAGAGCAGGCTAAGCAGGAGCATCTGGTCTCTGCTGCCATCAAGGGAAGGTGGGGAGAGGAGATGGTCTGAGACTGTGACCTGCAGAGCTGTTACAGGCTATTGTCCTTATGGGGCTCCACAGGTCAGCTCTAGTTCCACCAAGTGGAGGCTCACAATCATTGTAGCTCTTTCCTTTTGTGAAGTCCTGGAGATGTTTGAAAACAGCTCTTATGACCCTGCCTGAGTTTTGTCTTCTGCTTGTGGAATGTCTCTGGTTCCTTTAACCTGTGATGTGGCTTTGTCTTGCCTCTACTGTTTTTCTTCTATAAGAAGTTAGAATTAGTGGCTCACTTTCAGCGCTGGCTATGATGACAGTAATGAATGTAAGAGCAGCTCTGCCTGTGAGCTGGGGGTATCTGGAGTCAGTTCTGTTGTTTTGACCTGGTATCTATGCCTGGGCACTTGAGCGCTTACCCGACTACAGCACTATTCCTGAGACTCCCCTCTGTCATCTGACCCTGCCCCCTCTGTAGCCTCATCTAATATGGAACCTGACATCTCAGCCCCACTTAGCCTTGTAACTGAGCCCCACTGGCTTCACCCCTCCATGCTTTTGCACATAATGCTTTGTCTTTCTAGAATGTTCTTTCCTGGAAGAGCCCTATATCTTTAAGATTTACCTCTGCGGGCATCACTCTGAAAAGTTTTGTGATTTTTTTTTCCTTTGGGCAAAGTTAATCAGTCACTTCTCAGTCACACTCTGTACAAGTTCTGTTGTTAAACATTTACAGAGTGTTGTAATTGTTTGTATTTTCTCTCCTGCTGTATTTAGCTTCTGGAAGATAGGATCCATATTTGTTTGTGCATGTGTGGTACTGCGGATTGAACCCAGGGGCACTCTACCTTTGAGCTTAACCCCAGGCCCTTTTTATTTTTCATTTGGAAACAGGGTCTAAACTAAGTTACTGCGTGCTAACCTTAAAGCTGTGATCCTCCTGTATTAACCTCTCAAGTAATAGGATTTCTGGTATGTGACACAGTGCTTGTCCATAATTTTATTTCTGTAACTTCAGTACTCTGTAGGTTTAGTGCATAAAAGGTGCTCTATAAATGTTTGTTGAAATGAATGAATGAATGGCAATTTCATGTATAAACCTGCTTCTTATCCTTCTTATGATAGGAATTGATATTGGTTTGCTTGCTGGCTTACTGAATCAGGGGTGGCCCAGTTTGTAAGGGGCATATCCTAATCCAAAGTCTACCCCCAAACACTTGTTGGAATATTTTTGCAAGTAACATGCACTTATAATTTTTGTTCCTTGGCACATGCCAGTGCTTTGCCATCTGGAGGTTTGTTCATTTTTGTCTAGGGAATGTTTCTTTGAAAAAGTTGTTTCTAAAAAGGTCTGCTGAGAGAAAGAACAAAATGTTTTCTCTTTACAGCTACAACCAGCTTTGCAGTTCAGTGTTTGTGTAGCTCTAAGACTCTACTAATTAAGGAGATGGATTAGAAAAGGCAGTTTAATGAAAACTCACAGACTACAGGCAGTTTGCACATGTTCCCTTGCTTTACACCATAGTACAAGCTCATCTGCTGATGTTAAAGGAGCAGTCCATAATTATCTTGACAGTCTTACTGATAACCTGTAGAGATTGTCCATCCATGGTGTAAGACTTGGATAATTTTGTCATTTGGATTTTATCCATCTTGTAAATGAGAAACCAGGAAAATACTGCATGTTTATTATAGTGGGAACAAAGGTCATGAAAATTAAAGAACCCTTGGTTACCTAGCTTTTAAAGATCTAAACCTGCTTGTTTTATTTCTAAAAGCCTGTGGAATAAACTTCTCATTTTCTCTGATTTAAAGGAAACTAAAATGTGGAAAACTTGATCTTTAAAGGGCATGACTTCTGGTTTATGGAATTGTTTATTTTAAAGCTTAATCATTTCAGTGTCTCGTGATACTCTTTGTTAAAAGGAAAATTTCTTGAATATCGTGTAACTATTAAAAATTATGATTTAGATCTATATGTCCAAGAAAAGATGCAGCTTTAAGTGGAAAAACATGGGAAAGGGTTGATTTCTATGCATTAAAAAAAAGAGATACATGCCGGGCGTGGTGGCGCACGCTTGTAATCCCAGTACTTTGGGAGGCGGAGACTGGAGGAACCAGCTTCGTGGCCAGCCTCACCTCTCTCTCTCTCTCTCTCTCTTTCTCTCCCTGTCTCTCTCTCTCTCTTTCTCTCCCTCTCTCTCTCTCTCTACATAGTGAGGCCCTTTGCAACTTCGTGAGACCCGGTTTCAAAATAAAGTATAAAAAATAGGGCCAGGGGTGTAGCGCGGAGGTAGAACGCCCCTGGGTTCAATCCCAGTACCGCAAAAAAAAAAAAAAAAAAAGAGATACATGCTTAGTGTGTTAACAAGGATTAAGTTAGAGTAAGGAGATTCCAGGTAATGGCTTTTTATTTTTTCCTTGGCTCTCTTTCTGTATTGTCTGGATTTTTGAATACCTTATATTCAGGGTAAATTTAAAGACATTTTGAGCCAAGTGTGGTGGTGCATGCTTGTAATCGCAGTACTTGGGAGACAGACGAGGATCGGAGGTTCAAAGTTAGCCTCAGCAATTTAGAGAAACCCTGCTTCAAAATAAAAAAAACAAAATAGGGCTGGGGGTGTAGCTCAGAGGTAGAATGTCCCTGGTTTCAATCCCCAGTACTAAAAAAAAAGAAAAGAAAAAGAAAAAAATTTGTCTTTGGAAAAAAAAAGAAAAATATTTGAATGTGGTAAAGTCAGCTTTTCTCCATCCTCCCTAGGGAAATTATCCCAAGCAACTAGAAGAAAAAGAAACAAGAATTAAAACTCCCATCTTTAAAGAAATTAGAATAAATCTAAAACCCAAGCCAGAAAATAAGTAGAAAGGGTTTTTGACAGATTGAACAAAGAATAGGAGAAGAAATAGACAAAAAGATACTTTGAGCTACAGATTTTAGGAAAAGAGAAGCAAGCTGGGCGTGGTGACACATGCCTATAATCCCAGTACTTGGGAGGCTGATAGGAGGATTGTAGGTTTCAGGCCAGCCTCAGCAACTTAGGTAGGCCCTGTTTCAAAATTTTTAAAAAAATTTAAAAAGGGCTGGAGGTGTAGCTCTGAGGTAGAATGCCCCTGGGTTCAATCCCCAGTACCAGGGGCGGGGGGGGGGGAGAAAGAGAAAGAGCAGCAGAAGCAAAGACAGACAAAATCCTAGAAAATAACATTTTCTTTCTTTTTTTTTTTGCGGTACTGGGGATTGAACCCAGGGGCATTCTACCTCCGAGCTACACCCCCGGCCCTATTTTTTTTTATTCTTTATTTTGAAACAGGGTCTCACTAAGTTGCAGAGGGCCTCACTAAGGAGAGAGAGAGAGAAAGAGAGAGAGAGAGAGACAGGGAGAGAGTGAGAGCTGAGGCTGGCCGCGAACCCGGATCCTCCGGTCTCCGCCTCCCAAAGTACTGGGATTACAAGTGTGCGCCACCACGCCCGGCCTGAAAATAACATTTTCTAAGGTGAGGGATAAACCCTGGAATTCAAAAGCAAAATCCTTCATTCGAAATAGTGGAAATGAATACACAAGTCGGAGGTAGGAGCCCCCGTGGATCCAATTGATTCCAAATGCGGAGGAGGCAGGATTGAGTGAGGATTTAGACAAGGAGTACTTGCAGGAAGGTGTCTGACCATTGGTAGCAGGAAGACAACAACAACAGGACTTTTACACTGTGCACACCCCCATAGCTGTCCATTACTTTTGATTGGGAAGAGAAAGCAGCTCAAGAATACCTTCCCCCACCCTACAGGCACACATACACAGTCCTGCCTGAAAAATATGGACCAGGAGAGACAGTCCTCAAAACTGAGTACTCAAAAGACGTGTACCAGTTGGGATTTAATCAGACATAATATAAGAAAAATGATGAAGAAAAGAACATGAAAAACAAAACAATAATGAAGGATAGTCACTGGAAAGTGTTGTCACAAAACAAATGAAAATCATAATCGCTACTCGGGAGGCTGAAGTAGGAAGATCGCAAGTTGGAGGCCAGCCTGGGCAACTTAGTGAAAATAAAAAAATGAAAAGGGTGTGGGGTGTAGCTCAGTGATAGAGCACTCCTAGGTTCAATCCCCAGTACCTTAAGAAGAAAATAATTCTGTTTTTTGTTTCGTTTTGTTTGTGGTTTTGGTACTAGGGATTGAACCAGGGGCATTCTACCTCTGAGTTACACCCCCAGCCCTCCCCCCTTTTTTTGTAGTGCTAGGGATTGAACCCTGAGGCATTCTACCTCGGAGCTACACCCCCAGACCAATTTTATTTATTTGAAACAGTTTCCCTAAGTTGCTGAGATCCTGTTTCAGCCTCCCAAGCACTGGAATTACAAGTGTATGCCACCATGCCTGGCCCCCCAGCTCTTTTTATTGTTTTTATTCTGAAACAGATCCCTTGAGAAAAAGGCACCATAGGGCAGCCTACAGGGCTTTAATTCATCTTATCAGATGTGGTCTGAAAGAAGATTGCTGACAAAAGAGAATAAGAAGTATGGATAGGTAGTTTTGTTTTTATACCCTTCTCTTTTGCTCTCTATGCTCCAAGGCAGAGCAATCACTTGGCAACATCTGAACTGTGGTGGATGTAAGGGCAGGCAGGGCAGAGCCTGTTAGACATCACTGAAGAACTTCCCACTCAGAAAAAAGAGCTTGGTAATGAATGACAACACATGAAATAAATCTGGAGAAGTTTCACATCCACTGCCTCTGCCCCTCTGAAGAGTGAACACTCAAGATCCTATATTCCGGTTAGCCAGCAGTTTGCTTCTATAACTGGTAGACTGAATAGACAAAGCTCTTGCAGGGTAATGGAGAAAAAAACAACTTTTTTTTGTGCTACCGGGGATTAAACCCAAGGGCATTCTACCTCTGGGCTACACCCCCAGCCCTATTTTTTATTCTTTATTTTGAAACAGGGTCTCACTAAGTTGCGGAGGGCCTCACTAAGTAGCTGAGGCTGGCCGCGAACCCAGATTCTCCGGTCTCAGCTTCCCAAGTACTGGGATTACAAGTGTGCGCCACCATGCCCGGCGAAAAAAACAACATTTTAAATCATTTTCTCCCATTAAGCTTGTTCAGTGGGACTAGCACTTCTTCCATTCTTGAACCTGGACAAGTCTCACAACTTTCCTGCCTACTCTTTCTTAATGCAAACTTCCAGGGCTGCTGTAACATGCTGCCACAAACTAGGTGGCTTAAAACAAGAGAAAGTAATTCACTAATTCTCTTCACAGTTCAGAAGACCTGAAGTCCCAAGTCAAGATGCAGGCAGGGCTGACTCCTTCTGGAGGCTCTCAGGAGGACACTCTTTCACGTGTCTCTCCCAGCTTCTGTTGGTGACCTATGGCTACATCACTCCAGTCTCTGCCTCTGTCACCACACTGCTTTCTAATAAGGATACCAGTCATCAGATTTAGGGCCCACCTTAACCCAGCACAATTTCATTTTAACTAATTACATCTGCCAAGACCCTATTTTCAAATAACATCACAGCCGGGCATGGTGGTGTGTGCTTATAATCCCAGTACTTGGGAGGCAGAGACAGGAAGATCGCAGGTTCATGTCCAGGCTCTGTGACTTAGATCTTGTTTCAAAATAAAAGAATAAAATAGGGCTGGGGGTATAGCTCAGAAGTAGAATGCCCTTGGGTTCCATTCCCAGTACCACACACACACAAAGATTACATACTGAAGTTCTGGTGGATATGGACTTGAAAGGAGACATTATTCAGTCCAGTACATGCATTAAATCACAGATATAACCCAATTCAGTAATTAAAAGTGATCAGTTCATTCATCCACCTGTTTATAGAATATTGTTTAGAAAAAATTAACATATAGTAAGTGGAAACAGTCCCCTACTGAAGTAGGGTACCCTAATTTCATTTTCTGAGGCTAATTATAACTCACGTGTTAATTATTGCTCATCACTGCTGTGTGCGTGATCCTCTCTCCACTACCAGTAACTCCACTTCAGTGAAACATCTTCTTACACTATTTAATCAGCATGATTAAATTCAAATTTCACTTTAGTTTGCTGTATAAGGATATTTTAAATAAGCTGGGCATGCTGACGCATGCTTGTAATCCCAATACTTGGGAGACTGAGACAAGAGGATCACAGCTTCGCAGCCAGCCTCAGCAACTTAGCAAGACCCTATTTCAAAATAAAAAAAAATAAAATAAAATAGGGCTGGGAGCGTAGCTCAGAGGTAGAATGCCGGGTTCAATCCCTATTACCACAAAAGTAAAAAAAACAAAAGAAAAAAAACCTATAAATTCAGAATGATTAGTCCCCGAAATATTTTTACTTTTATTTATTATTGGTCTTATAAAATTTCCTACAAAACCATGTTGTCCTATTCTAACATTTTTATATGAAAATTGTGCCTTTATTTATTTATTTATTTATTTATTTGCGGTACCGGGGATTGAACCCAGGGGCATTCTACCTCCGAGCTACACCCCCGGACCTATTTTTATACTTTATTTTGAAACCGGGTCTCACGAAGTTGCGGAGGGCCTAAGTAGCTGAGGCTGGCCTCGAACCCGGATCCTCCGGTCTCCACCTCCCAAGTACTGGGATTACAAGCATGCACCATCATGCCCGGCCAAAATTGTGCCTTTAATTGAACTGGAGGGCTTAGACTGTATTGTGTGTATTGTGGTTTCTTTTTAGAGTCAGTTATGTATGCTTAAAACCAGTGCTGTCTTTCACTTTATCTTTTGTGTGTATGCGTGTGGTGCTGGGGACTGAACCCAGGGGCATTCCACCTCTGAGCTACACCCTCAGCCCTTTTTATTTAGGTCTCATTAGGTAACTGCACTGGCCTGTAACCTGTGATCCTCCTGCCTCGGCCTCTCAAGTACTGGAATTACAGGCATGTGCCACCACACCCGGCTTCACTTATTATATCTTATAATTTAAGTGGAAAGCAGTTTTTCAAAAGGAAATCAAGATTTTCCATGATACCTAGACAAAAAATAGTTGAAAATTTAAATGGGAAGCAAAACTGCCCAAGAGTGGCAACAGAACAAAAATCTAATCAAACAGAACTTGGATTATTTGGTTAGGTTGAGAGTATACTCAACTGTAACAAAATTAAAGATTGCATCATTTCCTTTCAATTCTTTGGAAACTCTTGAGAATGAGATATAATATCCATTGAGCTGGAACGACTTTACCGTGAAACTAGAAAAAGAACAGAATGAGTTCTAATATCAGCATATCAGGATATCTGGCCAGTCCTCATTTTACTCTGACAACTGGGGTTGCTTCTCTTTTTTTCCTATAAGTTTCATTTAGAAGCATTTATTATCAAAGTATGAGGAGATGTTGGGACTTCAGTCATTCAGTAATTGTTCATTCAGCAGACAGTTACAGAGCACTGCACTTTCTAGTTTTTGCAAGCAAGCAGGACTTGGAAGCTTAGTCTAGTAGGAGAAACACGTGCTCGGTTTCATTGTATTGAAGGTCAGCCCAGGATGCCTCATCCAGGAGGAGGCTGGGTTCAAATGCATAGGAGAAGCTCTCCTGAGCTTGAGTCTTGAGACACAGGCTTTTAAGGAGTTGTTAAGTGGTTTGAAGAAGTTAGAACTCATGCTTCAAGGACTCCAGGAGCATTGAGTCTCTTGTCAAGCCACCTAGGCTTTTGCTAGGGCTGTGTGGAGCTCCTGAAATGTTTACACGTGCTATATTTATGAATCACATGTTTCATTCCTTTTGAAACTTAACATTTGGACTTTTTTGTGCTTTGGTTAATAAGTATGCCTTCCCTTCCTCCCCTGGCATATAGCTTGTCTGTTGAATTTAGGTAATTAGTGCTGAAGGAAGACAGAACTGACTTGTCTTGCCCCTCAGACTGTAAGAGAATGCTTAAGTGTAACAGATGTGAAATGAGGAGAGAGAGAGAGATCTGCTTTATTTTGTGTTGGCTCTTTATGGTCAGTATATTTCTACATCCTGAATAAGTAATTCCCTGAATTTTGAGGCACTTACAAGATTTTGGGGGATATGAATTCCTTTTAAGGACTGAGTAGATGTATTCTTTTTATTAATTATTACTGAAGTAAAGAGGAAATGATACAAGCAGATGTGCACAGCTTTTATTCTCACTGAATACACTATTCATTTGGACAAAAAGATCATTTTTCAATTCCAATTGGAATATTCTAATTCAAGGCCTAAATCAGTTGTGTCATAATCTCTATGGAAACAAAGCTTTCTACTGTGTAGTAGTTGCATAAGTAACTCATTTCCCCTTGTAGATACACAAATTATAGATGCAAATGCTTCTTTTTCCATTTTCTCTTAACACTCTCTCTCTCTCTCTCTCTCTCTTTTTGCGGTACTGAGGATTGAACTCAGGGGCATTCTACCTCCAAGATACACCCCCAGCCCTATTTTTTATTCTTTATTTTGAAACAGGGTTTCATTAAGTTGCAGAGGGCCTCACTAAGTAGTTGAGGCTGGTTGGGAACCTGTGATCCTCCTGTCTCAACCTCCTAACTACTGGGATTACAAGCCTGCGCCACTACGCCGGCCAAGAACTCTCTTAAAATAGAAGAAACAGCTGGGTATGGTGGCGCATGCCTGTAATCCTAGTACTTGAGAGGTTGAGACAGGAGGATTGTAGGTTTGAGGACAGCCTGAGCAACATAGGCATACTCTCAGTAACCTAGCCAGACCTAGTCAAAACAAAAATCAAAAAGGGCTGGGGGTGTAGCTCAGAGGTAGAATGCCTCTGGGTCCAATCCCCAGTACCGCACATACACACAAAAGAGACTTTAGTCTGTGGCATTTGTTTATATGTTTTATAAAATTTAAAATATCCATTTAAGTTTCCTACATAATATATTCTTATAAAGCTGGTAAAACAAAATATTTGATGATCTTACTTTCTTTTCCTAGTTGAGTTCAAATGAAGAGGATTGAATTATCCTCAGGTCTTAGCATATTCACATCATATGTCGGTGCAAGGCTGTTCCCAATGGGGTTGTCTTTTTTTTGTACTCTCTTGGTGGTATATTATAAATTAGTATAACCAGTTTGACAGTATGGAGGTTCCTCAAAAACTAAAAGTAGAACTACCATATAATTTAGCAATCTCATTTCTGGGTATATATCCAAAGGAATTGAAATTAGTATGTTGAAGAGATGGCTGCACTCTGGTGTTTGTTGCAGCATTATTCACAATAGCCAAGATATGGAAACAACTAAAGTGAAGTATGCCTATCAGCAGGTGAATGAATTTAAAAATGAGGTATATGTAAATCCAGTAGAATATTATTCAGCCTGTAAAGGGCAGGAAATTCTGTCACTTGTGATAACATGGATAAACCTAAGGACATTATGCTAGGTGAAATAAGGCAGGGAGGGGCAAATACCATATGATCTTACTTATATGTAGAATCTAAAGGAGTTGAACTCAGAGAGAATAGTGGTTACTAGGGGCTAGGTGTGGGGTAGACAGGGAAAGGGGAGACATTGGTCAAAGGGTACAAAGTTTCAGTTAGATAGGAGGGATAAGTTCTGGTGATTTGTTGTATAACATGGTGACCATAATTAATATAATTATTGTATATTTCAAAAGAATTGAAAGAAAGGATTTTTTTTGAGGTACTGGGGATTGAACTCTGGGGCATTCTATCTTCGAGCTACACCCCAGCCCTATTATTTATTGTTTATTTTGAAACAGGATCTCACTAAGTTGCAGGAGGGCCTCACTAAGTAGCTAAGGCTGGCCACAAACCTGCGATCCTCCTGTCTCAGCCTCCCTGGTACTGGGATTACAAGCATGAGCCACAACACCCAGCTTAAAGAAAGGTTTTTAAATGTTCCTACCACAAAGAAATGATAAATATTTGAGATGATGGATATATTAAAAAACAAATCTTTGCCTCAAGGCTCTTCTCTTTGTTTTGTTTCTTTCTAGCTGATCCTCCACTCCCTTTCCCTCTGTCTCCCATTCTAATAGGTGCCCATTCTAATGTGTTTAATGTGTATTATTTTTTATGTTCTTACAAAGTATATATTGTTATGTGCTTATATATTTTAAATTTATATAAATGGTATTGTATAAAGATTTCATTCTCTTTCTTTTTTCACTTAACATATTTTAAGATTCATCGTGTTAACTGTCCCCCAGTTAGCTATACTACAGTTGCCTGCTGCCACCCCAATAGACATTTTCGCACATGTCCTCTTACAGATCTGTGTGATTAGGCCCAGGCTTACTACTTCTAGGTTACAGGGTAATGCAAGTACAGGCATTTTTGGCTTAGCCTCAGTAATTGATTCCTGATCATCAAATGCTGTAAGTAAAAATTTCAATCAGGAGCCATTTCTTACTATTTTTTTTAAAATTTTTTTGGGGTACCAGGGATTGAACCCAGGGGCTTTCTACCTCCCAGCTACACCCCCGGCCCTATTTTTTTTTATACTTTATTTTGAAACCGGGTCTCATGAAGTTGTGGAGGGCCTCACTAAGTAGCTGCGAACCCGGATCCTCCGGTCTCCACCTCCCAAGTACTGGGATTACAAGCGTGCGCCACCACGCCCGGCTCCATTTCTTACTATTTTTAATAGGAAAAATTATAACTTATTACAAGTCAACTCAAAACCCTGAACCTATTTCTAAAGCATAACTGAAATATAGTAAAACTATATGTAAATAGCAGTCTAGCATGTTAAGATGTAAAGTACTTAAAACATCATTTTCCCATTGCCAGACAATGTGGTTACTAACACGCTGGTTGAATGCACTTCCTGTCATTGCTGTTGTGATGTATTTGAATCCTGAACATACCTGAACAGGGTCCAAATTGTTTGTTTGTTTGTTTATTTATTTATTTTGCAGAACTGGGGATTGAACCCAGGGCATTCTACCTCCAAGCTACACCCCCAGCCCTATTTTTTATTCTTTATTTTGAAACAGGGTCTCACTAAGTTGCTGAGGACCTCACTAAGTAGCTGAGGCCGGCCACGGACCTGCGCTCCTCCTGCCTCAGCCTCCCAAGTACTGGGATTACAAGCGTGTGCCACCACGCCCGGCTGTAGGGTCTGAATTGACTTCTTTTTTTTGTGTGGTACTGGGGATGGATCATGATGCTATATCTCAGATTTTCACAGTTGGATTTGAGGATTCTTAAATCTCAGTCACTGGTTTAAAGAGGATCTCATGAGATGTTAATTGATTTCCCATTTTTATGGGTTAATTTTCCTAGTAAGTTTCACTTTCAAGCCGGGCGTGGTGGTGCACACTTGTAATGCCAGTACTTGGGAGGCTGAGGCTGGAGGATCCAGGTTCGTGGCTGGCCTCAGCTACTTAGTGAGGCCCTCCGCAACTTAGACCCTGTTTCAAAATAAAGAATAAAAAATAGGGCTGGGGGTGGAGCTTGGAGGTAAAATACCTCTGGGTTCAATCCCCAGTCCTGCAAAAAAAAAAAAAAAGTTTCACTTTCAAAGGTGATTTTATGCTGGGTGTGGTGGCACATCTTGTAATCTGAGTACTTGTGAGGCTGAGACCGGAGGATCTGGGTTCACGGCCAGCCTCAGCTACTTAGTGAGGCTCTCCACAACTTAGCGAGACCCTGTTTCAAAATAAAGAATAAAAAATAGGGCTGGGGGTATAGCTCGGAATACCCCTGGGTTCAATCCCCAGTGCCCCCCCCAAAAGGTGATTTTATTTTAGCCTTTCAGGAAAGCCTTTATTTGTTCCCTATATCAAATACCTTAATATAGCCGGGCGTGGTGAGGCACGCTTGTAATCCCAGTACTTGGAAAGCTGAGACGGGGGGGATCTGGGTTCGCGGCCAGCCTCAGCTACTTAGTGAGGCCCTCTGCAACTTAGTGAGCCCCTGTTACAAAATAAAGAACAAAAAATAGGGCTGGGGGTGGAGCTCGGAGGTAGAATGCCCCAGGGTTCAATCCCCAGTACCACACACACAAAAAAATGTTAATATGAGCCAGGCATGGTGGCACATGCTTGTAATGCCAGTACTTGGGAGGCTGAGACGGGAGGATGGCAGGTTCAAGGCCAGCCTCAGCAACTTGGTGAGGCCCTTTGCACCTTTGTGAGATCTTGTTTCAAAATAAAAAAATAAAGCTGGGCGTGATAATGTTGGTAATCCCAGACTTGGGAGGCTGAAACTGGAGGATCTGGGTTCGCAGCCAGCCTCAGCTACTTAGGCCCTCCGCAACTTAATGAGACCCTGTTTCAAAATAAAGAATAAAAACATAGGGCTGGGGGTATAGCTCCGAGGTAGAGTGCCCCTGGGTTTAGTCCCCAGTACCGCAAAAATAAATAAATAAATAAATAAATAATAAAATAGGATGGGGGTGTGTGGTTCAGAGGTAGATTGCCCCGAGTTCAATCCCCAGTACCACATACACACACACACACACACACACACACACACACACACACACACAAATACCCTCAAAAAACAAAATATTAATATGGTACTTAAGAACTAGATCCTACTTTGTATATGGTATTTCAAGTTATGAAGTTAATGAGTTAATGGCTCTTTAATTAGAGATTATTACCTTAGTACTCTGAAAGAAATGTAGGAAAATGTAGTTTTTAAAATGCCTTATAGTGTGTGCCTATAAAATTTTAGTTACAAGCTGGGCATGGTGGCACACACCTGTAATCCCAGTACTTGGGAGGCTGAGACAAGAGGATCGCAAGTTTGAGGCCAGCCTGAACAACTTAGCAAGACTCTCAGCAACCTAGCAAGACCCTGTTTCAAAACATAAAATAAAAAGGTCTGGGGGTATAGCTTGGAGGTATAATGCACCTGGGTTCAATTCTCAGTAACACACACACACACACACAGAGTTTCATAGCCAAAGTTCTTGGAAAATCTTTGCTGTAGACATGTAGACTTTATTGGGCATCTACTCAGTGTAAGGCACTAAATTAGGCAGTTGAAATAGCTTATTTAATCCAGGCACTATTTTTGCTCAACCGGGCTGGGGGTATAGCTTGGAGGTATAATGCACCTGGGTTCAATTCCCAGTAACATACACACACACAGAGTTTCATAGCCAAAGTTCTTGGAAAATCTTTGCTGTAGACATGTAGACTTTATTGGGCATCTACTCAGTGTAAGGCACTAAATTAGGCACTTGAAATAGTTTATTTAATCCAGGCACTATTTTTGCCCAACCTTATGGGTTTGGGAAAAGGGACTTGAATGGCTTACCCTAGGGTGCAATTTCAGTATTCAGTCAGGGTAATATAAAAGGCTCAAGTAAATATGTACTGTTTAAATTGACTGAAGGGAAAGTTAGGAGGAACAGGCAAGGGGAGAAAAGCAACTAGGACAGTGGGTGTGAGTATCAAGTGTGGGAGCAGGACCCAGGAAAGCAGTAGGAGCTTTGCCTTGTCCTGGTGCCATCTTGTGGGTGGGTATGAAAGCACCACGCTGACCACACCAGCTCCTACTAGGACGCCCACAGAACCTCACCTTTCCACATAATACATCAAACCGCAGGTCAGAGATTAGAGCATTGGTCTAGGTATCAGTGGACTCATCAGCAACTCCTGATCACTCTGCCTCCTGTTTGGACTACTGCAGAAGCTTCCTTTCTGGTCTTGTAACCTCTGTTCTCACTTTCCTAAAGTCCACTCTCCTCAGATAGCCAAAGGAATTTCTTTTTTCTTTTTTTCTTTGTTATTGGAGATTGAACCCAGGGGTCATTCTACCTCCAAACTATACCCCAACCCTTTTTATTTTGAAACAGGGTTTTGCTAAGTTGCTGAGGGTCTTGCTAAGTTGTTGAGACTGGCCTCCAACCTGTGATCCTCCGGTCTCAGCTTCCCAAGTTCTGGGATTACAGGTGTGTGCTACTGCACCAAGCTGCCAAGGGACCTTTTTTTAAAAAAATAAAAATTAGATCATATCACTTTTTGTATGGCACCTTGTGGCTTTTTATGAAATTTGGGATGATATCTAAATTTCTAGTCCTGACTTAGAAAACTTAATATCATATAGCCCCTGCCTAGCATGACCTTGTCTCGACCCTCTGCCCCTTCTTTTCCTCAGTGCCCCACACTTATAGCATTCCCACTGTAAGTCCCTCGTACCAGCGGTCCTGCTCCTGATGCTCCTTCCTCCGTTCCTGGTACAGCTGGCTCCTTCACGTCATTCAGATCTCTCCTTCCATATTGCTACTGCAGAGATGTTCCTTCCCCCTTTCACTAATAGCAGCCTAGTTCTTGCCACCATGTCTCTGCCTGTGGTTAAGTAGAGGTATTATGTGTCTTGTTCTTTGTTGCATCTCCAGTGCCTAGGAAACTATGTGTGGGTGCTTCGAGAAGACTTGTCAAGTGGATGAGTGAAGCTGCTTTCCAGTTTCTTGATCTTATTTAGCTAGATACAGGTTAGGGTCAGGTGATTTTCCACCTTTCCTAATGGAACCTGAAAAGACCACAAAAATTAAATTCAGACAGAACTGCGTTCTGTTCCTGCAATTGCTGCTTACCAGCTGTTTGACTATTCTGTTCTGAGCTAGTTTCTTCATCAGTAAGATGGAGTTTATGAGCTTACTGTAATCACAGAATAAGAACTAAATTGGATTTAAATATGATTAGAAATGTTTAGCACATAGTGGGCACTTTTTCTATTAAATCTGACTGCACCATCTTGTTATTTATACTTTTCCTTTCTACTGCTCAAGGACGAGATTAGGTACTTGTTCTCTTAGTACCAAGCCCTGTGTTTGTTTTCTTTTCTTTTTCTTTTTTTGCGGTACCGGGGATTGAACCCAGGGGCATTCTACCTCCGCGCCACACCCCCGGCCCTATTTTTTTATACTTTATTTTGAAACCGGGTCTCACAAAGTTGCGGAGGGCCTCACTAGGGGGAGAGAGAGAGAGAGAGAGAGAGAGAGAGAGCGAGCGAGCGAGCTGAGGCTGGCCGCGAACCCAGATCCTCTGGTCTCCGCCTCCCATCCCAAAGTACTGGGATTACAAGCGTGTGCCACCACGCCCGGCTCCTGTGTTTGTTTTCTAACACAGTAATAGGTGGTTCACAAATATCTGGATTAATTTAGACTCTTCCACACTTAGGAGCTGCGACTTGTTCAGGTAGGGTTCCTTTTATTAAGTTATTTCTTTTTGGAGAGATGGACAGAGAGACAGACAGACAGGATGGCCACTGTCTGTGCTGGCAAAGCCTGAAGGGGGACAGTATGGCTCAGACCAAAATTGGGTTTTATGTATATAATTCATGTAAATTGATCCTAGCAAAACTTTCTGTAGGGGAGGTAGGAAAAAGATCACATGACTTCGTTGTAGTTCCTAGTTCTTAGGCTTTTCTTAAGATTCTTTCCTTTCTGTTCCTTAATGAAGTTCTGTTCCTATATGAAGTTACCCTGAAAACGAGGCGCTGTATTATTACATGCACACGTGTTTAATAAGCTGGTGTGAGTGTAATTTCAAATGTGTGATTGGTTAAAAAAGATCTGCTATTGAGTAAACAGTCACTCAAAACTATTTTTTGAATGCCTATCTTGTGTCAGGCACTATTTTGGGTGTTGGGGAAGATAACAGTAAATAAAGTGGATATAAATTGCTGTTGTCGTAGAACTTTACATTCTAGTGGGAGAAATGAAAAATTAAAAAGATAAATAATAAAATATCTACTGTATTCAAAGATGACTAGGAGATAAGAAGAAAACAACAAAGCAGGCAAGGAATGGGGGTTTGTGGAGTAGGAAATTTAAATAGGCTGGAATTTATACAGTGTCTCTCTTTCCTCTTCCACCTCCCACACTCAGTCATAACATAGTAACTTTGCCTTTTAGTGTCACATCAAAATATTAGGTCAGTCAGCCAATCAAAAGAAATATGATATGTGGTTTACCAAAGCTTCTAATAATCTGGGCATGGTGGCGCATGCTTGTAATCCCAGTACTTGGGAGGCTGAGACAGGAGGACCATGGGTTCGTGGTCAGCCTCAGCTACTTAGTGAGGCCCTCCGCAACTCAGTGAGACCCTGTTTCAAAATAAAGAATAAAAAAATAGGGCTGGGGGTGTAGCTTGGAGGTAGAATGCCCCTGGGTTCAATCCCCAGTACCACAAAAAACAAAAACAAAAAGCTTCTAATAATAACTTGGTTCATATTTCTGTCAGCCATATTTATAAAAATACTTGAAATATTAAAATGCAAATAGACATGCTTTATCCTAATTGTATAATCTTTAAGAAGCAATAAATCCTAATAAATTCACAATTATTTGAAAATCCAAAAGATGAAACTAAACTTATGTAATTACTAATATCAACCCTTGAACATACTGTTGTTTCTCTGCTATTTTAAAATGTCAGTTGCAGCCGGGCGTGGTGGCGCATGCTTGTAATCCCAGTATTTTGGGAGGCGGAGACCGGAGGATCCGAGTTCGCGGCCAACCTCAGTGCGCATGCGCGGGCGCGTGCGCATGATTTATCTCTCTCTCCTCTCTCTCTCTCTCTCTCTCTCTCTCTCTCTTTCCCCCTCTCCCTGTCTCTCTCTCTCTCTACCTAGTGAGGCCCTCTGCAACTTCGTGAGAGCCGGTTTCAAAAATAAAGCATAAAAAAATAGGGCCGGGGGTGTAGCACGGAGGTAGAACGCCCCTGCGTTCAATCCCCGGTACCGCAAAAAAAAAAAAAAAAAAAAGTCAGTTGCAGCTGGATGTGGTGGCGCACATGTATAATCCCAGTACTTGGGAAGCTGAGACAGGAGGATCACAGATTTGTGACCTGCCTCAGCAATTTAGTGAGGATCTCCGCAAGTTAGACTCTGTTTCAAAATAAAAAATAAAATAAAATAAAATAGGGCTAGGAATGTAGCTCAGAGGTAGAATGACCCTGCATTCAATCCCTAGTGCCACACACACACAAAAATCAGTTGCGTTTGAAGCTGAAAGACTAAATCAAAGCTGCATTACTAAAATTGATTTGGAAATGACTATTCCCTTCTAAATATTAATGTGAAAAATAGTTATTAGAAGCATTAGTTCAGTTTGATTCTGATTTTCATACATAAAGAAGGGTGGATGCAAGATTCTAGTAGTTCCAGTTCCCTACCCAGAGTGGTTGGGAAGTTGTGTGCTCTTTGAGGGCCACTGCTGATGTCCGCTCACTGAGTGATGTCAGCAGATTTCCTGGTGGTGGCTATTTTGGGGGACAGTGGCAAGTGGTTGTCCGGCTGTGCTGAGACTATACTCCACAGAGGTCCTGAGAGCCGGATCTTCCCATAGACAGGATGTGAAGCTAAATGCAATCTGGTTAAGTAAATAAAGTGTTCGATGGTAAAATGGACTTGCTGAAACATGGTTTTTAAGTGACACTGCTAAAATTGTACTGTGGCAAAATTTGTTGTTTTAAGTCCCCCCCCCCCTTTTTGTGGTACTGGGGATTGAACCCAGGGGCATTCTGCCTCTGAGATATACCCCAAGTCCTATTTAAATTTTTTTTTATTTTGAAACAGGTTCTCCCTAAGTTGCTGAGGCTGTCCTTGAACCTGTAATCCTCCTGTCTCAAGTCTCCCAAGTACTGGGATTACAAGTATGCGCCACCATGACCAGTTGTCTTAAATCCTTTAAAAATGAATCTATAGTTTCTTTTTATTACTTAAAATAAATCCAATAGTGGGTAATTTTTGTAAGTTGAGATCATAAATGTATGTTGTCCTTTCAGAAGATCATAGATGAATGTTGTATGTGGCATAGACCACATGCTCAGAGTTGTTTCCCCACAAGGGACAATCCTTTTGCCCTGAGCTCTCCATATTTTAATCTCATCCCTCAGCTTGTCACAAGCTCTGTAAATTTTATATGTACATATATTCTTTTCACACTCTAGTCATTAACTTTTAATTAATTGTTAACATTTTATTAATTATTGCCTTTTAACTTCATTTTTCCCCTGCTAGTTTCATTAGATTTTTTGGGGGGTCATGTTGTGTCTGTGTGTGTGGTACTGGGGATCGACTCTTGGACATTCTAACTCTGAGCTACACCTTCAGCTCTTCTTATTTTGAAATAGGGTCTCAGTAAGTTCCCAAGGCTAACCTTGAACTTGCAATTCTCCTGTGTCAGGCTCCCAAGTATCGGGATTACAGGTGTGAGCCACCACACCCCACTTCATTAGTTTTTTACTTTTGACTTTCTAAAAGTTAATGTTTTGAAAGCTTAGTATATTCTCATTTCTTGATAAAAATATTTTAAACTATGAATTTTGCCTCAGTATAATTTAGTAGTATACTCTAAATTTTATTACTTGATATTCTCACTTTAATTATTTTCAGGTAATCTGTAGATTCATACAGTTGCTTTGACTCAGCAATTGTATGAACTAATATTTTTAAGTTTTCTAGGGATGGGGGATTTGTTGTTTTTATTTAAACTTATGTTTTTAATTTCTGGTTTGATTGTATTGTGGTTGAGGAATAAAAACTAATTTTTTTTTTTTTTGCGGTACCGGGGGTTGAACACAGGAGCGTTCTACCTCCGCGCTACGCCCCCGGCCCTATTTTTTATACTTTATTTTGAAACCAGGTCTCACAAAGTTGCAGAGGGCCTCACTAAGGAGAGAAAGAGAGAGAGAGAGAGAGAGAGAGAGAGCTGAGGCTGGCCGCGAACCCGGATCCTCCGGTCTCCGCCTCCCAAAGTACTGGGATTACAAGCGTGCGCCACCACGCCCAGCTTTAAAAACTAATTTTTACTTTTAGGAATATGTTTTAAGGTTCTATTCATGGCCTTAATGTAGTATATGTTTTTACAGTGCTCATATTTTCTCTTTCTTTCCATTCATGCTTTGTTTTCTATTTATTTGATCCTTCATAGCACATTTCATTATTGTCCTCTGTCAGGGGCTGAAGACCCTCCTTGACGAGAAGGACTCGGGTCCTCTCTAACCGCTGCTTTATCTTGGGCAGGAGCAGCTTCTCTTCTTGATAGTTTTTCTGCTTTCTCTTTGAAAACTGTGTCCCATTCTGTTGAAAATCAGCAAAGTAATATTCCTTTTCTTCTTTCTGTCTTTTTCTTCCTTCTTGAGCAGTTCTACTATATTCTCCAAGTTATAAGGCCCATTTTCTTCCTTATCTTTATTTCTTTGATTCATTGCTTTAAACTTTGTTCATAAAAATAAATACAAAACAAAGCCTGGTGGAGTTGGGTGGTACATGCCTGTAATCTCAGCTACTTGTGAGGCTGAGGCAGGAGGATTGAAAGTTCTAGGCCAGCCTGGGCAATTTAGCAAGACCCTGTCTCAAAAAATAAAGCTGTGTGGTGGCACACACTTGTAATCCCAGTACTTGGGAGGCTGAGACAGGAGGATCACAGGTTTGAGGTCAGCCTCAGCAACTTAGTGAGACCCTGTTTCAAAAAAAAAAAAAAACAACAAACTAAGGGCTGAGGGTGTGGTGTGGAGGTACAATGCCCCTGGGTTCAACCCCCAGTACCAAATAAGCAAGTGAATAAATGAATGAATGAGGGCTGGGGATGTAGCTTAGAGGTAGTCTACCCCTAGTACCACAAAAAACAACAAAACACCCTCATAGTTCAAATTGACCCCTTTTAGTACCTCTTGCTTCCTTTCTTATGGCACTCTGAGAGTATGATTATATAGACCAGGTCTCCCTGCCTCCACCCCCTGATTTTTAAAAACATGGTAAATGCACATAATAAAATTTACTAGTTTGCCGAGCATGGTGACACACACTGTAATTCCAGTACTTGGGAGGCTGAGATAGGAGGATCAAAGGTTTGAGGCCAGCCTCAGCAACTTAGTGTGAGGTCCCTCGGCAACTTAGTGAGACCCTGTTTCAAAATAAAAAATAAGCCAGGCATGGTGGTGCACGCTTGTAATCCCAGTACTTGGGAGGCTGAGACAGGAGGATAGCAGGTTCGAAGCCAGCCTTGGCAACTTAGCAAGGCTCTCAGCAACCTAGTGAGACCCTGTTTCCAAATAAGAAATAAAATGGGACTGGGGATGTAGCTTGGAGGTAGAATGCCTCTGGGTTCAATCCCCAGTACCAAATACAATACAATATAATACAGTACAGTACAGTACAGTACAATACAATACAAAATACATACAATACAATATACAATAATACAATACAATAAAATAAAAAAATAAAATAAATAAAATAAAATAAAAAATAAGATAAAATATAAAATAAATAAAATAAATAAATAAAATAAAATAATAAAATAAAATAAAAATATGGGGTGGGGGCGGAGCTCAGAGGTAGAATGCCTCAACCCAACCTCCAGTACCGACCAGAACTCGTCGTCCTTCCGCGTAACCCCAGTGGCCTCTGCGCCCGCCCAGGACCTCGGCGTCCCCCCCCCCCGTGTCACCCCGGCTGCCCCTGCGCACTCCCCAGGCCTCGGCGCCCCCCTGTTTCACGTCAGCGGCCCCTGCGCCCGCCCCGGGCCTCGGCGTCCTCCTGCTTCACCCCGGTGGCCTCTGCATCAGGTACCAGACCTCGGCATCCTGCCGTGTCACCCCAGGGGCCTGTGCGCCCACCCTGGGCCTCAGCGTCCCCCTCTCATCCCCTTGGCGGCCTCTGCGCCTACCCCAGGCCTCGGTGTCCTCTTGCGTTACCCCGACGGCCTCTGCACTTGCCCCGGGCCTCGGCGTCCTCCTGCGACACTTCAGCAGCCTCTGCGCCCGCCCCGGACCCCAGCGTCCTCTCAAGTCACCCCAGTGGCCTCTGCGATCGGTCCCGGACCCCGGTGTCCTCCCGCGCAGCCCAGCGGTTCCTGCGCACGCCCCCCCCCCCCCCCCCCCCCCCCCCCCCCCCCCCCGTCCCCAGTGTCCCCCCGCATGGTGCAGCGGCCCCTGCGCCTGGCCCCGGACCCTGGGGTCCTCCCGCCTCACCCCGGCGGCCCTTGCACCTGACCCCGTTCTCCGGCGTCCTACCGTGTCACCCCGGTGGCCCCTGCACCCAGCTCCGGCCCCCAGCATCCTCTAGGGCAACCCGGTGGGCCCTCTGCGCCCGGCCTTGGATCCCCGGGCCCTACCTCGGACTCCCATGCCCTCCAGCGGGACCAGGACAATCCTCTGCGCCCGGCCTCAGACCCCAGCCCCCCCTGCGCGACCCAGGTGGCCCTCCGCGCCACGCCTCAGAACCCAGTGCCACACTGCGCGACCCGGGCGGCCCTCCACGTCCGGCCTCAGACCCCGGCGACCTCCAGCGTGTCCCAGGCAGCCTTCAGTGCCCTGCCTTGGACTCCTGAGCAGCCACCTGAGACCCAGAGCCTGCATCTCTCTCCCCTGCACGGGAGCCTCTGTGCTGCGTTTCAGAGCCCGGATACCCTCCGGCGACGCCATCGAAGACCCACGTGACTCTCTGGGCTGTCTCTGAGTCAGGGCAAGCCCCGTTGCTGCCACCTGAGATCTAGGAGCACACGCTCCCCCCCCCCACGCGCGATTCTCTGTGCCGCACCTCAGAGCCTGTGCACTCCTGGGCACCGCTACTCGATACCCGGAGCCTGCACCTCCCACAGGCCCGTTTGAAACTCTCACCACAGTGCATCAGAGCCCGGTCACCCTCTGGCGACATCGCCCAAGACCTGGAGCACGTGTGCATCCCTAGGGGACTAGGCGATCCCCAGTACCCGCGCCTCAGAAACTATATGCTGTCTACAAGAAACTCACCTTCTAGCCAAAGATACTCATACACTAAAGGTAAAAGGATAGAAAAAGATATACCATTCAAATGGAGATCGAAAACCATCAGGGGAAGCAACACTTATATCAGACAAAACAGACTTTAAGCTAAAACACATCAGAAGAGACAAAGAGGGTCACTTCTTATTAATAAAAGGAACAATCCAACAAGAAGATATAATAATAATAAACATTTATGCCCCAAATGTGGGCGCACCCACATTCATAAAACAAAGTCTTC